>JBBPJP010000023.1:0-111930 GCA_038088775.1 Boletus barrowsii | reverse complement strand
CCCATATAAACCCATATAAGCAAAGATATTTATTGGCCATTGGCAGAATAATGCACAACTGAGCATACCTGTATGGTCTATTGTTATATTATACGATTTATACAACCTGGACACCATATAAGACCATCTAAGATGTATTATAATGGGTATATAACATTTTTGTGCTTTGTGTGATGGGCAAGCAAGGTTGGTGCCGACTGTCAGTCGGCCCTTCCCAAGTAAATGAGTGTGAAGTGTGCATTTTACTTGTTTGTGGCACATTTGAATCCTACCTATTGCATGTGGCAGGTACTGAGTTGGTTTGCCGATGTATCTATGTATTATATACATTACCCATAGCACCTACCTTAATAACTTGGGAAGGGCCGACTGACAGTCGGCACCAACCTTGCTTGCTGTGGAAAGTTACACTAGTATCTCTTTCTGTACCATACTATGTCCTTTTGTACTCTGTCCCACCACTTCTTTGTATTTTCGTTAAGATAACGACCGATTGACGCTGAATTGATCTCCCTACTCGGTACACGCACTCGAAAACTGATCTCTACTACGACGCAGGCGAGTTCTTTACCTCTGTATCAACGTGTTTACTACTGTAGCAAAATCTGGTCAGGGGCGTGCATGAGTGCCTCCGGAGAGACCTTGCAAGCAAGGTAATATGCTTGCATGTGACGGATGCATTAGATGCTGACAGAGATTGCAGAAACCTGAGTAAATTACACATTGGCACCAGTACGACACACATTATCCTTCGTGCATACCTTTATAATCCATTATACATTCTATACTATTCATATACCATATAAGGGGTATATAATTTTTTCGTGATGTGGTTATAATGAAAAGGGTGCCTTGATCTGCTGCGAGATACCATGACGGAACCTGCATTGCGAAGAAGACAGAATATTCCCGGGACCTAGACTCGTGACCATGAGCAAAAGCCGCGCTCTCAGATCTCAGATCTCAGCCTCTCGTCGATGGCTAGTATGATATTGCTGGGACGGGTCAACTTTACATCTCCAAATTCTTTTTCTGACAGCCTGAGAACTTTCCTGGAACCGTGCAGCTATAGTCAGTAAGACAAGCGCTCACTGTCCGGAAGTTATGTATATAGCGCGGATGGCGACATTTAACAGTCCAAGAGACACGGTTATTCACAACCGATCCCGCCATGTCGTTTTGCGTCGTCTGTTTTCTTCAACGTAGCTTCCATCCCTCCCAGCAGATTCAAGTTAGCCCTGCGCAGCGGACCCTTTTCCCTCCTGACCTCGCAGCAGAGCTCGAGGACTCGCGCAAGTTCTCATTGGCCTCGGTACTATTCATCTTGCACTTGTTGGCACTGTCCTTGACTGAGACATCCGTTGGTTAAATAGCTCACAGCTCTCCTCGCGTGAGTCCTTCTCATATGTACTATTCGCACCTCACTGACAGGTCCTCAGCATCCTCACCCTCTCGAGGTCCAAGGCATTACAACCAGTGGTCTTGTCTTTTCTAATGTATACCATCACCCTTCGTCTTGCTCTCAATACTTGTTTTCTCCAAGTAGACATCTTCTCCTGCTCGTTCTCTCCATGATCTAATCATACCTTCAGGACTATCCCATTGTGTCAAGATTTCTCCATGTTATCCCGCTCCTTGGTATAACTTGCATGGGTTGCGTCGAGTTAGTCTCCAACGTGCAATCGCCCGCGCTTGCGACGGTTTTCATTTTATTGGGTGTCTTCCCGCTGGTTGCCATGATTATTCACCACGGAAGACAGTGTGTTGAGATGTCTACGGCGGTACTACCTGTACGGATGGAGCACGTGCAGGCGTCTGCGGTGTGACACTGGTGGCATGCTGCAAAGGAGCGGCAGGTAATGGCGACATGAATGGCACGGACCCGCTGTGTCGGGCACGGCTGACACCTTGCCTGCGTCAAACTAGGAGGGAGCCTCGAAAGCGATTAGTTCAAACTCAACTATCGCAGAACCCCTACTATGTAGATCAATTTCATCATTCGTTTTCCATAGGTTGTATCATATTTCTGTCGGTGTAGTATCTGTGGTCATCGATATCCCACCTTCCGAGTCTTCAATACCTTGCATTCTCTGCTTCAACCTGTGGGATACAAGTTGAACATGGATGGATTGATGCAAAGCCACAATAAATGGTCTATGAATATTTGTCAGTCTCGAAAGAGCACATATACTAGGGAGGGGACTAGCGGGGGATTCTGTGTGGAACAGGGCGTTGCAATCAACCCGGTCAATCTGCTATCCGGTGGGACTCCTTTTCATATGTTTAGGCATCATCTGAATACGAGAAATATGAATATGCTTCAATGATGTGAGCTTCACTTCTCATCAGCAGAAACGTGTAGGACATTAGGATCGTTACCGGGTGCTGGAGATGTGCGTGTCTCTTGAGACAGCCGTTCCATAGAGGATGAACCTGAAGTACATATCAGTGAAACCACCCTGTTCAAGTTTCATCACGGGTACAGACCGTTCAGTGAGTAGTACTCAAGCAGGTATACAAATGACCGTACCGCCGCCCAGCTCATGACGTTACAGACACTCGCGACATGCCTATCTCGACGATTGTCAAGGTTTTCGTGGCAAAAGATTGAATGCACCGACAAGGTGCCTACTAGTAACAGGGACCTGAAATCACGGACGCACAATCACCGCGCACTTGCACTAGTAGTGGCCTGTCGATTGGCATCTTACTATTGCTCATCATGATAACATAGCAATCAGGAGGCATCCCATGGAGAAATCTAGACAGGATGGGACAACTGTAAGAAGAAATCCTGTGAAGAATAGGACGGTGACGAGTGGATGCCGAGAAGGGGAAAATATTCAAACTGGCGCCAATAGTGATGCGGACCTTCAATTCGCCGTGCGAACGTCTTGAAGTTTGCACGCTCTTACGAGGTGCGCTGGATCCTCAGCCAAGCGGCGTTGATCATTCAATGAACTTCAATCATTGTCAACGCTGCGCGAGTTCAAGTTGTGAGTTGTGTGAGGGACAGAAAATCATTACTTAGAAAAACAAAATGAATCACCATCACGATCGTTCCTTTTGCATGACGCCGCAGTCATCATCACAGCTGCATTCAATCACGGCTGGATCCACGTGTTCGGTTCCCCCGAGCTGATTGACGCCGATTGCCGACTTCCATTCGAAGTTTCCGTTGCTTGAATTCTTCGTTGCCACCCTCAGGTTTGTAAGATTTGTGTAGGAATGCAAGGCATGTTCCACTCAATCCAAGTTTATTTGTCGATACAGTGTGCGTTCGGGATTCGGCCCGGCGCTCTCACGAAGAGCCTGCGGGAAATCTTTATACTCTCCAGTACGTTGTTTCTACTCTGTCTATCCATATTCCGTCCCTATCGTACAGGCTTACTGCGACAACTGTTTGATCTTGGCGATGATCGCTGCAGAGACGCGTGAATCAACTCGGCGGAAACAGATAAGAGAGCCATCCGACTTACATTGCGGATCAAGGCCTTGGTAAGGAATCTGCTCGGAGAGACCACCACAGCCCTCCTTGACGGTACCCATGTATCCGTACCGAGGAGTGAGTCCGCGCTCAAGCAACCACGTCCCAAATTTAGAGCCGAGCTGCGGAACAAGGATGAAAGACAAGTCACCGAGACGACGAGGCAACGATACGTACACCAGTCTTCTGGTTAAACGACTCGACAACGAGGACGAAGGGGCTCGAGCCAATCTTTCTCAATGTCTACCGACGTGGTTGCTCAAATTATGACCTTTCCATGCCGGACAGACTTTCTCACCTGTTCGTCAACAACGTTGAGGGTAGGCTTGTTGATCAAGCCAACATCCAAGCCGTTCTGGCGGCATCGCAGCACGGCATCCCAAGAACGGTATAACATCTCTCCGAACGATACGACGTATCCCGCAGTGCCCTCAACGATTGTCTCATCCTTTCCGGGTACAAATTTGTAGTCGCCTTCGAAGAACTTGGTCTTTCCGTCCTCTTTTAGTATGTAGGGAACCTTTGAACGCGTGGAGAAGACGAAGCGTATTCCCCGTTCGAAGAACACCTGTTGCACGACAGCGATCATTTGCAATGGGTCGGCGGGGAAGTATAACCAGGATTGAACATCCGAGAGACCGTTGTCAGCGAAGAATGAGTTGACACCAAAGTGACAGGTGTTGTCTGCCATTTCATCGACTGAATGGAAGGAGTGTCAGATGATGACCCCTTCCTCGGACGACCGCATATACACACCTCCTGAATGGGAGAAGTGGCAGAGGACATTGCAGTTGTTCAGTCGTGCCATCGTGATCTCAGAGATAACCATCTCGAGGAACGCAGAGAAGGTGGAGAAAACACCAAACTTGTCCGCGTCGAAACCGAAGCCAGCGGCTGCAGCAAAGTTACCACGTTCCATGATACCCGATGGAACGAACACTTCGGGATGTTTTTGGTGGATCACCTTGAGACCGGTCGAACCCTCCAAGTCGCCTGGTCGTGAGGTAAGCCGGGGCAGCTTCATGGTGTCATAGATGGCACTCACTATCGATAACCATAACCTTCTTAGCGGCCTCCTCTTTGGAAAGCTTGTCGAGCACCAAATTGACTGCATCACCGAATATGGCACGGTTAGCAGCTGTCTCCTTTGTGACTCCGATGTAGGAGTAAGGGTTAGCAGCGGGCTTAATGCTGCCAAAGATATCTGAAATGAGGGACTCGGGGTATCCGCGTGAAATGAGATATTTGGTGGCGGCCTTGACAGGGATAACGTCATGTCCATGTGTGCTTCCTTCGATGTCTGCGATACCAGGAGCCATTAAACGCTTAGCAATGACTGTGGGAATCTGAGTGGATTGGTTACAGGTACTTGATATCTATACATACCGGCGGCGGGGCCTTTATGATTGACGACAGACGCCACCGCACCCCAGAGGGCATCGATGTCCTCGCCCTGTACAGTGTAGACCTTGAGGCCATGTCCTTCGAGGGTCTTTTGCAAATCGTATCCCTTGAGATAATCGGAAGGATGGCCAGCAATAGTGACGTCATTGTCATCAATCAAGAGCTTGATGTTCAAACCTTGGGCAACAGCGAGACGAGCAGCCTCTGCATCGTTGCCCTCCTGCTGAGAACCATCGGAACCAAGACAAAATATGACTTTGTCTCGGTGAGCGAAGGCGACACCGTTTACATGCGGCCACATGTGCCCGAGACGACCAGAAGAGAACTTGACGCCCGGAGTAAGGCCCAGTTCGGGATGGCCGGGTAACCTTGAGTTTGCTTCGCGGTAGTGCAGAAGATGTTCTGGAGGAATATGACCCTGGAGGGCAGAGAGGAGGTACTGGGTCGCAACACGGTGGCCTGGTTCCCAAGCCATCAGACGTGTTGGGAGCAGGCACAGCGCGAACGTGCGTACCAGCTTCGTCAAAGAGGATCGGGAGGTATCTTTCTGAGCCCTCGAATAAGCCGAGTGCTATGCAAACCTCCGGAACAGTGTCGTAGGCGCCACCTGTATGCATAGCCTGAGGATGAACAGCGGACATTCGGCGCCAGAGAGGAGACAGGACCTGTGTGTCCGCTCACACCACGCGCAGCACCAGTGGCGGTAAACAAGACGATGGCATCACGAAGCAGCTGGATGTTCTCCTTGAGGATGGATTTTTGCTCTGCGGTAAGCTTGGGTTGTGATGCGTCGAGCGTCAATCTAGAAATAGATCGTGAATCAAGCACCCGATTCAGAAAGAAGAGAAGGGTGATACTTTTTGTACTTTGCGAGATCGATGGGGAATTTACTCAAAGGGTTGGCCATCGTCGAGATGTTTCAAGGTCGTGAGTGGGTGGTTCCTTGATCTCGTCCGTTTATCAATCCCAGCCGTGCGAACTTGACCATATCGGCGTCGAGCGGCGCCGATGGAAACGAACGAATCACAGCACTGCCAGCTGTGTGTCCAGACATGTTCTCAAGGTGACAGGCTACAGCGCAGTCCGCACTGAGAACGATCCCATATATCGTGTGTCCTTTCCAGTATTGTCAGCGCTGCCTCCACGAGCCTTTAACTTTAGGGATTGCAGTCGCACACACTCGGCCGCTTGAGATTGTACAACACGTTTGCAATTGACCGACACTGGATCCGAACCACGGCGACAAGGCGGATGTTCTACACAGGGCGTGTGTGAGTAGATGATGGCCACTTCATACCGGTCGTAGGATTAGACCGGTGACCAGTCCGCTATGAGGCTGCCGAATTCTGCCGAATTCATAGCGGACGGACTCTACGAACTAATATGGACCGCCTCAGTCGCTGAGGAAGCCCAGAGTGGTATGCGTGAGAGAATAGCTGCTGCACGTTCCCATCTAATACTTATCTCGAAATCGAACGCCAACCTCCAGTCATCGCACCACCACCAACGATGTCCGACTCGGAGAAGGAGCAGTAAGCATGTCAATCTTTCATGTGGACAATATTTCCTTGTTTATCTCGACGTGTTTAGACATTCGCCGAGGGTATTCGGGCATATTCCTGGCTACGGGCCTGGCCACCACTTTGAGAACAGGTAGGTGTTCGCCTCTTAGTACATACTACCTGGCTTGTAATCAATTTCCAGACGAGAGTTACGCGACTCCGGTGTGCATGTTCCGCCACAGACTGGGATCTATGGTGATTCCAAACCAGGCGGCGGCGCCTTTTCGATCTGCCTTTCTCCTGGAAAATACAAGGATGATGTCGATTTCGGAGACAGAATGTAGGTAATTTTCTCCATCTAGTGCCACACGTACTACTCACTACTGCTCATAGCATCTTTGTTGGCACAGGTATGCTCTATGCAATGACTACACAACTTGTTTACATGACGGAGATCAGGGGGACAGGACAAGGACACCAAGGTATGTCCATTCCTTGTAGACAAGCTTTGTGTCGCTAACATTCTCCTAGGAACAAACCGCAGACCAATCCTTTGATAAACACGAGAATAGATCTCTTTGTGTCAGATCCTCAACACATGTAGTATATTAGCATACTTTATTCACATTTCGTCAGATTTCCTACAACACACAGAAGCCAGTCCGAGTGGTACGAAAGGCAGACAAGGACAATATGTGGGCACCATTCTCTGGGTCAGAGTTGCATCAATGTTTGTGGTCGTAGAGAGACTCATGTTTGTTGGCAGGTACGAGTATGACGGGCTCTACCTCGTGCATTCAGTATGTGTCACCCTTGTCTCAAGGCATCTCCTCATTTTTCCCAGGCCACGATGAAACGAGGCATGGCAGGTTTCAAGATGTGTTTCTTTGAACTTCGGGTAAGCTATCACAGCCTGATTTCTCAAGTCTGCTACATTTCAAATCATTAGAGAATCAACGATGATGCACAACTTCCCTCCTCATCCCAGGGAAATTGAAAAGGATGGACTGAAGTCATTTCTTGCTCATTGCTCCCTCTCGAATGCTCTCAGTGTTGATCTAGCTATCAATTTCAAGTCGCGTACTTCGCCTTTCCCCATCTCATTATGTAAATTACTCAATGTGTTGCAATGTAAACTACTAGTTGGGATGTCCACAGCAGTCGAAACATACATCAATTTGACCGATTTCCGATCATTATATTTTGTTTGGGTTGGTGGGACCATGTAAATCCGGTCGCAGGTCCTTGGTCACAACCGTCAACAGACATGTCGAACTTTGACATATGTGGTTCAGGCCAACTTGCACGTTCCCAAGGTCGCACGCCGGGAAAGGTCGGAACCTCGGAACGACGAGTCGTTGGCATCCACGTTGCAGTCACTGGAATCGGCTCCAAGGGCCGAAGTAACAATGCATCTTGGCATAATGACGATTCACCATGACCTCGTGAAGTTGACTGAGGCGAGAGCGTCCAGCGACGATCGACGCAGTGGACGAGGGATAGTCGCCAAGCGACCTGCCAGCGAGCGAGGACGAGACACGTCAGATCGACGGTCGAGTCAGCCAGCTACAACAAGGTAGGGACACACCATCGCGGCGCGTGCGCCGGGAGTGTTGAGGTGCAACGATCAAGTCGCACAGCAACGCTGGCGCACGAACCGAGCCGGGGGCGCATGTACATACAAGAAGGTGTAAGCAAAGCACCAGAGAACCCAGGTGGCGATGCAAAAAAATCGCGACGAACGATGAAGACAAAGTGACAAGCCACCGGGCCATGCCAGATACGACGAATGAGTCAGGAAATGATGCGGGACTCGTCGAGAGGTTTATGATATTCTAGAAAGATGCAGATGATAGTAGACAAAGCAGCGATGAATGACGCAACGAACAGGCGGTGACTCTCACGGAGTCATGCTGAAGTCATTAGCTGAAAAAAAGACTCGTCAGTAAGGAGAGCAGCCCAAGATTGCGTCAAACGACTTACCTACATCACCAGAGCCACACAATGATGTCGCAAATCGCAAATCGTACAAGCAACCCACCCCGTAATCTAGCTCGTGGTGCTGGGTACCATCCGAAGAACGTGTCAGTGAACGGTAGGAGGGAGAAGAAGACGTGGTTATCTTGTCACCCCACTCCTTGATCGCGTCCTGCTCACTCCTACTCTGAGGTTCTATTCTCCGTGAAACACGTCAAGCATTGGTTTGTTTGACGTGTTTTATGCAGGATAGAACGTTGTGGTAGAAATGTTACTGTTCGACTGGGACGATACATCGACGACTCGGCTAAAAACAAGTATTAGGTTGGCAATCAAGTCAGTCCATAGATAGATTTCCAGATAAGCTGGGCGATACAGGCTGCGAATGTCTTGTGATGGACAGAACCTACACCCACAAAAAGGATCCTATAAGCGAGGGGAATGAGTGTGTTGATGGGACGACCACAGGACACCCGGATGTGCCCTATGATACGCTACCCACCACAATCCCAATAAGTTTTTTCCAGTGCATCGCTCGCTACATCGTCCATTCCTATCGTCTCTCATCATTGATGCTATGTATCTCGTGAGTCGAAACCGCCAAATCGGAAATGCTCATCAGCACCAGCAATGCGCGCCAGCCACAAGAGGGGTCCGTCCCATCTCCTGGAAATCATAGACGTCTTACCAACAATACGAGGCCGCCTTGTCTTCGAGGACGACTGCAGTCGAAGCCCGCAAGCGTCAATCATACTGGTAGTTGTGCACACGATCAATCATCGCATCGAGGACAGCCTAGGAGCATAGGTCAGGACATTGTGGTTTGCGTGAGAGAATAAGTACGCTCGGTTCCCATCCTCTGATCAACTTCGCCTCCAACTATGTCGCGGTAAGCACTGTCAATTTTTCAAGTCAGCAATAAATCATTGTTGATCTCAACATGTTTAGAGATCCAAAGGTATTCGGGCATGTACCTGGCTACGAGTTTGGTCATCCCTTTGACACTAGGCATGTGTACCTCTTAGTCCTCCCTGACTTGTGATTTACTAGCACTATCAATTTTCCAGACATGAAGTGAGTGATTCTGGTGTGCATGCTCCGACACGGGCAGGAATCTATGGTGATTCCAGTCCAGACGGAGGTGCATTCTCAATATGCATTTCTGGAGGATACGAGGACAACAAGGATCATGGTGATAAGATGTATTTCACTTTTTCTCTATCTCGAGTCATACGCCCTCACTGTTGCTCCATAGCACTTACGTCGGTTCAGGTATGCCTTATGCCATGACCATACATCCTGTTTACATAACGGAGATCAGGGGGACAAGACGACACAGACAGGGTACATCATCCCTTGTGGACAAGCTCTGTGTCACTAATGTTCTAAAAGCAAATCGCACATCAATCATTTGACAATCCTCCAAATCAGGCTCTTCTTGTTAGTTTCCCAATGACCGCATACTAGCGTACCTCACATTCCTTCAGATTTCCTGCGAGACAAAGAGACTGGTCCGAGTGGTACGGGGCGCAGACAAAGACAATAATTGGGCACCATCCAAAGGGTAAGATATGATTAATATTGACGGTTGTGCAAAGAACTCATGTTCATTGCCAGGTACAGATATGATGGGCTCTATGTTGTAGATTCAGTAAGTGTCATCCTTTGCTCAAGGTGTCTCCTCACCTTGCCCAGGCCACGATGGGGCCAGGAAAAGCAGGTTACCAGATGTGTTTCTTCGAACTTCGGGTAAGGTATCACGGCCTGCCTACTCGAGTTTTCTACATCTCAAACCTGCAGAGAATCAAAGAAGGGGATGAGAAATTGCCTTACCGAAACCTCACCCTGGAGAAAATGCAAAAACGAGCACGAAACAACTGAAGTTACGTTCTCGCCCAGCTCACCCTTTTCATCGACCAGGCTGTCAATCTTGAGTTATGTACCCCACCTTTCCCTTGTTACGAGTCCAGTCCGAGTGGTATGGATTGGGGTGTAGGTTAGCGAATACTCTGACGTAGACTACTAACATGAGATATATGCAGTGGAAACATGTATGTACGCGAATCAACTGATCTCTAATGTGTTGTATGAGTTGATCGTGACTCCGTAATTAGATATGAATCCAGTGGTTGATTTTCCAGCGTAGGATAGACCGTAGACGTGACATCTAGCGTGTAGATCTGAAATGCCGCACTGTTCCAGGCTTCACGTCTTGGTGAGTACCAGCTCTTCCAATCGTCTTCAATGGGTAAGGTGAAATGAATTTGTAAATTAAATATTTTCTTTGCTAAACACTTAGCAAAAGAAATGACTCAATACGATGACTTGCGCTTGACCGCGAATCTCGCCTTGTTTCCCGCAACAACGTATGGCAAACGTGAGCCAGCTCCAGCCAGCTCCCGCCCCCCATGTCCAGACGAGCTCCAGTGAAGCTTCGGAGAAGGATGCAGACGTATGTTTGTTAAGCAGTTGCTATTGGCTTCTCTGATTCATACTTTTCTAGTTTCTCGCACTACGTCTTCTAAACAAGCGTGCTCGACTAAGATTATCACCTGCACCGCTTGATTTAACCTCCTTTCCGGGCAAGGCTAGTTTGTTCGCGACTGTGAATTCAAAAGGATGGTTTGCAGCAGTCACCCGAGATGCCAGCGGCGCGTCAGGTATGGGCAAGACGAATCCAACATGTTCTCTGGCTAATTGACGATCCAGCTTTGATTCTTTCACCACTTGCGGATCTGCGTTCTGCGCTTGCAACAGCTTCAGCCGAGGACGAACGGCCATACAGACCTCAGAGACGCATCCCAATCAACGCAGCTCCCCCACATATCCTTACATTTGCATGCAACGACACCAGATTACTTTTGGGGTTGCTAGACAGTTCTATCCATGTCTACGCCTGCGACCAACTGTTGTCCAGCGGTGAAGGGTCTGTCCATCCAATCCACGTGTTTGAAACATCATCCTCCGCGGCTCTTCTATCCATACAACCGAATCCAGGGGACATTCCCGAGCTGGTAGCTGTCCTGAGAGATTGTACGAATAGCCCTGGCTCGCTTGCAGTGGAGTTGCTCGATGTGCAGAAACTCATCTCTTCTGGTGGTTGGATGGCTGGCAAGTCACCCAGCACAACGCCAACTTCAAGTGCGTATTGTATTCTTTTTATCTTTGACTCGTACTAATTTGTCCGCAGTTTCTTGGTCCCCGAAGGGCAAGCAGCTGGCACTTGGTCTTCAGAGTGGCGACATCGTAACTTTCAGTCCAAGTGCTACTGCTACTCCGAAGTCTAGCATACCCCACCCCCCCTCGGCTAATAACATGAGCATTATATCCGTGCATTGGCTTTCGACGACGTCGTTCCACACGATATATGCTCCACCGGGGCAGCTGACACCGGATGTGGAACAGGTTCATTTTCATGCATCTTTGGATTCCAAGAGTAATTCTGCGCAAGATATCAGATTCAACAACCCCTATCTACCCTTCCCCGGGCTTCGCCCTCCTGGCGAATTTCTGGTTTGTCTCCGAGGCTGGGAGCCATCAAAGGTGCTCCTGTTCATTGGGGACAGCACGTCATCGGACATTGGTTTGATCGGCAGCGTAGCCGACGATCCCGGGGAGCGTTGGCATAACCTTGCCTTGGAGGAGACGTCCACACCCAGCTTGCCCTTAGACAAAGACCAAAACGACACTATCCTACTTGGAATGGATGTTGACCTGACGAGTAGTGAATCATATCACCACTTGACGGCGTCAGGGGAAGCGCTCGAGCTGCCTGCTCATCCGATCGTGTATGTTTACGCATCGGATGGGACGATACTCGGGTGGCATGTACTTAATGTTACTGGGGCAGCTTATCCTGGGATGATTACGTCTTGGAATGCGTCGACTCCTGCGCTCACCGCCCCATCAGTTCCGAGTAGCATCGTACGTGAATTATCTTCAGATATGCAGACCACCCCTACCATTTCGCCGACCATCTCTACTCCAGCGGAGGCCGCTGCAATGGAATCCCCGTCCACTGTTTTTGGTCAGCCATCTACATTCGGTGCTCAGAGCTCTCCATTCGGTCAACCTTCTGCCTTTGGGCAGCCGCAGTCTGGGTTCAGCCAGCAGCCTACTTCTGCGTTCGGCAAGGCACCGTCTTTCGGGCAGGCTGCAACCCCGGCCTTTGGATCGACATCTACCCCATCGCCCTTTGGGCAATCCTCCACGCCTAGTTTTGGCTCCGCTGCACCCGGTATCGGCTTTGGGGCATTCAGCTCCACTGGACCGGCCAATTTCGGTCAATCGGCATTCGGTTTTGGTGGCCCGCCGAAAATGACATCAACGCAATTTCCCTCGACATCCGTCCCCGAAGAAAGTATGGCTGCAGATGACGCACCAACTTTGGGTGGTTTCGGCCTTGGTTCGGCAAATTCTGAAGATGCTGATTCGAAACCGTCCATCTTTGGCAAAGTCAGCGTCCCCGTATCCTCAAGTCAACAGTCGGCTGATGGTAATCCAATTAAACCGGGCACTGGTTTTGGAGCATTCACTGGTTTTGATCAAAAGAGCCCGTTCGCTAAACCCTCTGGTTCCAATAATCAACAATCCACCGCTACGTTTGGTGCAAATGCATTCCAGTCCCAGACGGAAAACTCTCCTTCGACCGTGTCGTTTAGCGCTTCCCCTTCTTTCGGTACCGGCCAGTCAGTGTTCGGACAGGCAGCACCCACATCCACTTTTGGACGGCCAACATTTGGCCAATCTTCTTTCGGTCAGTTCCAGGTTGGAGCTTCGACATTCGGAAAGCCGTCTTTGAGTCCCGTCTCCAGCGCTCCCGCGGCGACATCTTCCATCAACGCTGGCACTAGCGGTGCATTTAGCGCGTTTGCGTCTGGTACCCAAAGTCCATTTGGCGTAGCAGCTTCGAAGGACGGACAATCAGCGAAGCCAGTTTGGGCCATGGGCGATTCGTCTAAGCCAGCGGAGTCGAGTCCTTTAGGAGCAACTACGAATGTGGTTGGAAAATCCGCTGAGTCGCCCGAACCCAAGACACCTTTGGCGATTCCATCGAAGACTACGGACATATTAACTGTGCCATCAACAGGTCTCTCTTTGCCTTCGCAATTTGTGGTTCGAGACTCGATCACAAGAGACGATGACAGCAGGTCCCCTTCTCCTGCCCCAGTTCAATCAAAAGTGATGACCTCGTCCGTGTTTTCGAGCTCCGCTCCCGGTCCCTCTACTGGTGCCTTTAGCAACTTACAAACGACGCCGTCTGCATTCGTCAAGCCTACCCCTGGCGTTTTTGGTGGATTACCCAAGGATTCGCCTTTCTTTACACCCAAGCCACCCGAGTCGATGCCTGTGTCTGCTTTTGCTCTACCAGCGACCCCGGGTACCCCAACCTCGACGCCACCGAAAGCAAGCTTTGCTCCGCCTACTTTTGGGGCATCCTCGATGCCTGGCGGGGCATTCAAAAGTGCCTTCCCGGCGGTCTCTACGGCACACTCCCAACCGGCTCCCGCTTCTAATAGTGATGCATTTAATGCGTTCTCGGGTGGTGGCGGTGGCTTTGCAGCGTTCACGTCGGGAGGAAATAAATCATTCAGTGATCTCCTTCGTTCGAGTGAAGAAGGCAAACTCCCGAGGGCGGAACCATCTGAGGCTACACCCAAGAAATCCGCCCAGGAGTCGTTGCAACAAGCTGTCTCGACGACACCTGCTAATGAGCCACCCAAGCCACCACCTGTACCACCGGTAACACCCCCACCTGAGAAAGAAGAACCAAAGACGGCCGAAGTCAAAGCAACCGAGGTGTTTGTCGAGCCCAAGGAAAAACCAGCAGAGACGATGCCAAATCATGAGCCATCCTTGGAGTCGATATCGTCCTCTACGAGCTCGTCCTTTGTTAAAGTTTCGGCTGAAGAAGATGGTGAAGTTGTCGTCGAGGAAGGGGTAGCCGGCGAGGATGAATTGCGAGATGAAGCAGAATCGCTTTCGTCTTCCAATGTGCCTTCAGAGCCTGAGGGGTCTGAGGAGGAAGAAGAGGAAGACGACGACGACGACGACGACTACGAGGAAGAGGAGGAAGAGGAGGAAACACCCGAGGAAGAGGAATCCGAAGTATCAGATGAAGAATCTGAGGCGTTGGAGGCCGCCGATAAAGAAGAGACAGGGGAACAGGCGAAACCTGACCCTACCGAGGTACCCTTACCGACGACGCCACCGTTTACGAGGTCGCCATCCACGACACCCAAGGCGGAGTATCCCAAGATCACCGTATCGGTCTCACCCCCACCTCAAACGACTTCGCCTTCTAACGTCCCTCGAACGTCTCCAGTTGGAGATCCTGGTACAACGCCTCCTGGCTCTCCCATCAGGGAAACTCCTTCAGTACCAGTGCAGATGCCAGTGCCTACATTCATGCCCTCTCCCTCACCGACTTCGCCTTTCGGTTTAACGCCTCGTGCGGGCAACCGGCCCATACGCAGCTCCCCACTTGCGAGTATATCCATTGTCCTCGAGGGCGGAGCGGAGAAACCCCCGCCTACTTCCAAGTCCGCACCATCAGCAATAGTTCCCCAACCAGCGGCTCCCAAATCACCTTTTGGCCAATGGGCTCCCCCTCCACCCACACCGGCCACGGATACCGACTCGACTCAGCCAATGGCGCCTCCAACCTCGTCGTTGTTCCTCGGGACAGGAGAGAAGCCTGCTCCTGCGATCTCTACATCCAAGTCCCCTTTTGGCGTCGCGCCGTCCGTGTTCACTCCTCCAGAGATGGTTGCAACTATTGCGCCGTCGAGTGCTCCTACACCCTCTCCCCCTCGATTCACACTCCCCGCTACATTCACACCGAGCACTGCAACGCCAAGTACTTGGAGTGTGCCTCCGAGGCCCGCAGAAGCCACTCCTTCCGTGATGGGAACCCCGCAAGCTTTCTATGGTGGTCAACTCAGCCTATTTGGTGCCAAGTCGGGACCACTATCAAGTACACCGTCTCCATTCATATCCGCAACTCCATCGATCGTTCCCAGTCCTAGCTCGACGCCGCCATTACCGAAGACGCCGGTTCCAGTCCCAACACCAACACCGACGCCAGAGGAGGGAATGCAAGCAGAATGTCTTGCCCTCGTAGCTGCTCTCACCAAGCAATTGGAGAATGTGAGTATCTTCCATGTCAATTGTAATCATTCACTTAATATTCGGGCTGTCTTTAGCTCAAGCAGATGGCGATAGCGGCTTCACTGAAGACAGGGGAGCTTAAGAAGACCTCCGGCCTAAACCATCAAAAGACTGATCTTGGTGATCCCGAAAAGTGGCTCTTTGGTGATATAGTGGAATATGGGAGGGTATTGGTGAATGTTCAGGCGGATGTCAAAGAACTCAAATTGCAGCGGGTGTCGTTGCGCAAAGCCATGAAGGAGTTGGATAGTAACATGCTCAAAAGTACGTGTTCAAACGTTTGTTCTTATCGATATGGCCTGATGATTTCTAGTCAACACGAGGAAGGAGGAGATCATACGATTCAACAAGGCCAAGACAGATGCCGAGTTTGCGAAAATGCTCAAAATCCGGACGCTTGCTCCGGAATATTCAGAAACACAGTCACAACTACGGAAGAACATACGGGTAAGTTTTCGGCGTTGGATGGATATTTGATCTTTACTCACCTGGCTCCCAGACGATCAGGGATCGGGTGCAGAAACTCGAAGACTACCTACAGGCTTCGAAGAAGAGAATAAATGAATTCAGGACAGGCAGACCCAGTATAAGGCAAGTGCTTTTTCCAGATGACTTGACCGTAGTTGTTCAACTCTATCACAGGCCGCCCTCGCTGGATACTGTGAATCGCACGTTCCGTAACATTGATGTCGCTGTTGATCAACAAAAGCAAGAGATATCTCAACTACGACATCGCATGATGAAGTTTGAGATCTCGGCAGGTGTAGGTGCTCGAGACCAGCTCGCTGTATCATCATCGAAGCGACCATTGAACGTAACTCCAAATGTTGCCGTCACTACGGCGGCAGCGTTGAACGCGGAACGGTCTGCGCAGAAGTTGAAGAAAGCCATGTTAGCTTCCAGAAGGCAACCGCTTCTGAACACGATGGCTACTTCTTCCACCGTTCCGATGTCTTTCCAGACCCCGCAGAAAGCGACGGTAGCCAAACCGGATGGGAAGACGCCAGACGTGAACACTCCCGAGGGAGCATTTTCCCTGCCAACCACGATGACAAGGTTACCCTCGTCACCGTGGTCGCCCTCCGAGTTTGGGAGTCCCGTATCACACGATATCACACCCTCACGCAGCCGAGGAGTGCTCAAACACCATCAAAAGCCGATCGCGCTCAAGAAAACTGCGAGCCCTGTTGGCTCGACGCAAACGCAAATGCAAACCCAACCATCGCCATTTGAGTGGCGGCCAGTGGAAGCTATGAAACCGGCGTCGTCGCTTCCGTTTTCTTTGAGGCCTGTGGGTTGATGATTCAGATTGGAGGATTTGATCTAGTTTCTGGTTTTCTGTAGTAGTATTGCAATACGAGTGGATCCGTGTTATGCTCGGATGATCCTCACAGAGGGTTCCTCGACATCTCTCCAGTCCGATGACAAAGTTCAACACACCTCCACAGCAACGACTCGGATATCTCCTTCAGTACCTAGGTATCCATAGCGGCGGTCAAAGCACGCGTGAAGATTCCAGACACGGAGATGGGCCGTCGCCGTCACTACGATAATGGCCGTGCTGTGGCGCAACAACTATTGTGTACGCTCGATCCTCATCATGATTGATATGATCCTTGGGACCTGCTTTGATCCGGCAAGTCTTGTACCGGAGCGATGGCGACTCTTCATTTTATCATAGTACACTGGCAATGTGCCTTCGCCATGTGGTCCTGTCGCCATCATTTCAACGGCCAATCGACTTACTTATGAAGAGTCGAGCCGACCAACGCACGCTGTTCTCCACTCGATTTGCACTCATACGCCGAGGTAGCTATGCAGAGCGCAGTATTGGTGGCCTGATTGACATACGTGTCACCATCCACAAGTTGTCCGCACTAACCACGTATCATCCCGTTTCAAGCATCTCCACAGACAACATTCTCTTACGTATCAAGCGCCGCAAGGCTGTTGAAACGCCACCGCAGATGGAGGGGATACTATTATGTCCAACAGCCCTAGATGACACGTCCGATTCCGAGGTTTCCATCGAGGACACCCGTCCCTTTCATCCCGTCGGGCCATTTCTCATCTCACTCGAGCGCCACCGATGAACTTGAAGCGAGAGTTTGAAGAGCTTCTTCATTACCGTAACGCGTACTTTCTCGCCTTCTCTGCGACGACTGGGTATGTCTGTTTCGGATGGGACATTGGGCTGATCGGAGGTGTTCTCGCGCTCCCCTCGTTCCAGCAGTACTTTGGGTTGGACAAGGCGTCGGCGGCTGCACGCGGCGCGTTGAGCGGCAACATTGTTTCTGTACTGCAGGCGGGCGGATTGTGGGTTTTTCCTTGTCCGTTGCGATCCGGACGTTGACGTGATGGTAGCTTTGGAGCGATAATGTCCCCCTGGTTTGCAAACCGCTACGGAAGGAAACCGCCCATGCTTGCTTCTGCCGTCGTCTTTCTCATTGGGAGCGTGGTACAGTCGATCGTGGGCCTTGGTAGCACACCGGCCGTCGGACTGAAACTCTTTTACGTTGGCCGATTTTTTGGTGGTGTGGGTGTGGGGCTGATGTCTGCGCTCGTGCCGACCTATGTGACTGAATGCGCGCCGCGGACCATTCGTGGACGTTGTACGGGCAGCATCGAAGTTGCAGTTGGACTCGGAAGCATGTTGAGTTGCAAGTATTTTTGGCTCTTCTCGTGGTGTCTCGGCTATCTCACATGTTATCACCGATTTCATAGTCTGGGTCAACTATGGCGTATCTATCCAGATCCCTATTGGGGAGATATAATGGCGCCTACCTATCATCGTTCAGATTATTCCTGGAGTTTTCTTCTTTTGTTTGATGCTCTTTCAGCCTGAATCACCTCGTTGGTTGGTCGAGAGAGAACGTTATGATGAGGCTGCCAAGTCCCTCGCGTATATCGCGCGTACCGATCCTCGCTCGCCCTCGGTACAATTCACGCTCTCCGAGATCCGCGCGGACTTTGTCGGTCGTCGTCGTCATGGTCTCGTCGCACAATTCCGCCAGATGGGCGAAAGCAGGATGATCGCCCTACGCTGCATCATCCCCTCCCTGCTCACGTTTTTCCAACAATGGTCGGGGACGAACGCGATCAACTATTACTCGCCGCAAATCTTTGCCGCGCTCGGCATCTCGAGCACGACTGCATCGCTCCTCGCGACGGGCATCTACGGGGTCGTCAAGTTCCTGACGACATGTCTCGCGCTCGCGTTTCTGATCGACGCGCGGTCATGGGGGCGTAAACGCACCCTGTTTTACGGCGGCCTCGCACAAGCAGTCATGATGCTGTGGTTGGGTGGGTACGCCGCCATCCACCCCGAACCGACGGTCGTCACGGCCACCTACCTGTCCATCGTCGCCATCTACCTCTTTGGGGTCGCCTTTTGTCTCGGATGGGGCGTGACCCCGCTCGTGCTCGGTTCCGAGATCGCCCCGGGCCACCTCAGACCGGCCGTTCTGTCCCTCGCGACCGGGGTCACCTGGCTCTTTTCGTACGTGATCGCGCAGGTGACGCCGAGGATGCTCGCACGGATCGAGTGGGGGACGTACGTCGTGTTTGGCGTGGCGGGCGTGGTGATGGCGTTGTGGGCGTGGGTGGGGGTACCGGAGACGACAGGGGTACCGCTCGAGAATGTCACGTGGTTGTTTGACGAGGGGGAGGTGTGGAGGAGGTGCGTGCAGGACGCACCGGGTGGGGGATGGGTGCTTCATGTGCTGGGTCGACGGGGGGTGGCGAGCGTGGAGTTCAAGCGGGGGGTGGGCAGGGGCGCGCCAGGGGTAGACGATGCGGTGTCCGAGGCGAAGAAGGGGTCGGGTGACACGCTCATCATCTGAGTGTTTTGACGTTGCGCGCGCATCAAGCCTATCTGCACACGTCATGCTGGGTGATGGCATCTAGTCTCGCAACCGCAGGCAGGGGTGACGAATTTTTTTTCTTCTTTCATGTATCAGTACTGCCATCCCCATCCGGTTGATACGACGGGTCTGATATGACTTTTTGTCCTCGCGAACAAGGGAATGACCTGATCATATAGCCAAAAGAACGACGACTTCGATGCCACCATTTTTCTCTTCGTTTCACCGATAAGGCGATTCCTTTATGTGTTGCACCCGAATTGCGTCCGAGTACATATTCGGCCTAGTCCAAACATCTTTTTGTTGATCGCAACGAACAAGGGGTGGTATTGTGTTCCGTAAGACGGGTCGACGTCCCGGTGTGATGGTACATACAACAACGCTATGAAAGACTTTTTTAGGGGGGTATCCAAGACTACAGACAGCCATTGTGTTCTAGGATCCAACCGGGGAAAACCGCATCACGAAAGCCAAGCGCAAAGACCAAAGGTGAAGCCAGGGAAGGATATATGTGCCAAGAACAAGATGACCAGAGAGGAATGACAAGAACGAAGCATACGGGGAGCATACAACAGACTGAATGGGCCAAGCACGCGTCGACGCATGACCACGGCTGAAAAAAAGAGGACAAAGGGAAACCCGATACAAGAGGGTAAAGAGGGAACCGGCCCGAAAAGCATCGAGCTCAAATGGATTCCTGGACATCGGATTCAGGGTCGAGAATGCGCCGAGTTATACCCTTGTGGGTAAACATTCTCCGCTCAGCGGAGGCATGGCGGCGAGAAAAGGCGCTAGTACTGCGTTTTCCTGGGCTAGAAGAAAGGCAAGTTAATACACAAACGTGACGATGAGAGGATGCACACCATTCCAATACTGACTTTGTAGTCGACTGAGGATTAGCGAGAACAGGAAGGTCTTTCTGTTCGGGTCCAGGTACTGGCATGCTCGAGTAGGAATCTTTGAAAATGTCGTTCTGTGCGCCGTCTTTGAAGTTGTAGAGGTCGTTGTAAAAGGGAGGGGAGTAGGTGCCTTCAAACATCTGGGGCGCGAGATGAGTCGAAGCGGGGAGAATTTGGGGGGGATACATACGTTGTTGCCTTCGGCTTGGAACCAGTAGAGGGGTTGCTTTGCGCCATAGGTACAGTTTCCTGGGACAGCATCCTTTTTACCGTTTTCTAGATCTGCACCACAGCGACGAGCGACTTTGGGGGTGGCAAGGGCGACCTTGGAGGTGGAGCCGGTGACGCCACACTGGAAGCCGATCATGTACACTGAAAAAAGATGAGGACGTAGAGATAAGAAAGTGGAGAGACATACTCTGCTCGGTACCGCTGTTGGCGGCGTGGATCCAAAACCAGGCACAAATGCACTTGCCATTTGGACAGGGGGGCATCCTTTCTGGAACGGGGAAGTGGGTGTACCGGTCCCAGACACAGACCTGGTTGACGCTGAAGACGGTAAAGTCCTCGGGTTTTACCTGGGACACGTCGTCCTTGTACGCGATGGCGAGCGCGCAGCCCTTGACGTCGCTGAGACCTGTGGTGTGGAACTGTGTGACGGGCCAACCGGGACAGGGGTTGTTGGGGTGCTTTGGGTCCTGGATGTCGCCGCGGGACTGTGAGCTGCCATAGTAGGTTGTCGCGCTCTTGTCGCAGGCGAGCTGAGCGGTGACGGTCTGGCCAGCAGGGAGCTCGAAGATGTCCTCTGGGTGGGGTGGGTAGTTGAGGAAGCCGTGGAACCACCAGTTTTTGAAGGACCTGTGCATGAGGGGTGTGACGGGACGGTTATCGTAGTTGAAATCGTGGGTGGTGACGTTGAAACCCCACGTCGAGGGATGCCAGAGGGCTGCAAAGGGTGTGAGACGGGTCTGGGACGGTGCGGAGAGACGGACCAATGTGTGCCGCGACGAGGCGGAGGGAGGAAACGAGTGCGAGGAGGAAGAGGAGCGACATTGGTGGGTGTCCTTCCAGAGGGTTGCTGGCTCATCGCGTTTTTATAAGAGAGGGATGACGAGAGGGTCTTGTTATTGAGTCACGCGTGACACTCGGAAATGAAGCGTCGTCGAGTCGATCAAACACCGCTACGGAGATTGTCTCGTCGTCGTCGTCGTTTCGTACCCTGCACGGTCAAAGCAACTCGTCCACATGTCGTGTCGTCCATATATTCCTCTCTGTTTCACTCCTCTCCCTCATGATCTCCTCCTCTATCCCTCAAAGGCCGTTCAAGTATGTCTGGCCTGCCACCACCCAGGACGGCACCGTCGGTTACGACCGCCCCCTTGAAAACTACTTTGACCCCGCCATGGCACAGCGCATCCTCCCTGCTGTCCCTTCTGGCAGAGTACGTCACTACTCCCCCTCTCGTTCCTCCCCCGTCACATCCCATTCATAGCTCTACGACACCGTCGCCCGCGCACATGATCTTCGATACCAGGTCACGCCCAGCATGCTCGATCCTGCCTGGTCCACCCCCCGCCCTCTCAATCTCACCGAGCGTCGTCGTTCCCTCGCCAAAGTCTCGGGGGATTCCCCCGACTACATGGGCATCTCTCCCGACCTACCAGGCTGGCGTCCCCGTCGATCTCCTTACCAAGACCGCCGCGGGCTCGTCAGCGTAACACCAAAGGAAGTCAACTCCCTCGTCCCGTACATACCGCCCATCGACACCAGCTTCCCGCCACCGTCCAAGGAGTGGCTCGATGCAATGGCAAAACGCTTCCTGGCGGACGCTAACGACTCTCATCCTAATGCCACCGACGACACTCTTTTCGATTACGACTCCGACAGTACCCTCGACCTCGTCACCACCGTCCCTCGCACACCGATCCCACACCCTCCCCAATCAGAGTCCGATTCAAACCCGCATGACGCCGATCTCAACACCGATACCGATACGGACACGGACATGGATAGTGACGACGAACGCGACAGGAATGCCACACCCACCTCCCACTCGGGTCCTGGTACAGAGTGGTTAATCCGGCGTAAGCGTCCTTCCATCGTCTTCGACAACAAGCGTGTCACTACACGTCTCCGTTCAGCCAGGTGCCCGGGAAAACGTCGACGAGGAGGAAAGATTGGATTCCCCGGCGGAATCTCCAAGTCCCATGCACCCGCGCGCCAGCGTCCCAAGAGTACCTCACCACCACCTGGAAGAGACTCTCCCCCTTCTATCACGGCGACTGCGCTGCAAATGAAACATGTCCGAATCGCATCCCCTGGCATCGCTTCTCCACTCGTACCCCAACAAACCATCGCCCCCTCCGCCCCTCCCAGATCACCCAGACTCTTTCCTTGCCTGCTGGATAGCTGTACTCAGATCTGTGCTTCCGCCGGCGACCTTCAGAGGCACCAACAGTCCCTCCGTCACCGTGCCCCTTCCCATGTCTGTTTGGCTTGCGGCAAGTCATACACGCGATCGGACGCGTTGAAGAGGCATTTGAACAGCAAGGCGTCATGTAAGAAGGAACACGCCACGAAACTGACCAATAATAATCCACAAGAAGACCAAGTAGCAGCGGAAGCGAACGACGAGGCGGTGCTCACGTCTTCTGGATGATCGAGGTGTGGAGACGGCGTGTCTGGTTCTCGGTGGCATGGTACAATTCACTCGATTGGTTTGTTAATTAAATTGCATATCGCCTGCAGGTCGGGCTTGTGGCATGCGCACACCCTCTCTCTTTCCCTCCATTTCTACTCAGTCTGCTCGCATCCTTGTATTAACCATCCTGTCCTTGTAGTCACTTAAATTCGTGTACCACGTACTGTACATCCCATGTCGCCCATCGTCGCTCGTTTGTCATTAATCCATCATCTTCACATGCGTCCCTGCACGGCGAGTCGTTCTATCGTGTCACTTTTTGGGGGGAGATGCAATTCCCCGTCGTTCTGGATCGAAGCCCACGGATCGACCGATATCTGCATCCCCGTTTTGGGTATGAAACGCTACATTATTGGGGTCCAATACGTCCTCGCACCCTACACAGGGGAGGCCTTGATTCATTGCAGTCCCCCCCTACATGCGTCAGGATCTCGCGTCCGTGTGAGAGGAACGACGATGCAGGGTCACTCACACCGCACGCGCTGCACGTCCGTCGACGCGGTCCGTCGCGTCGCGTCGAGGGCGACAACCCTCGAAAGGAAAACGCGCCGACGGTGGGAACTCGACGTCATCGATGCACAAGCGGGGCGGTCATCGATTCATCACTAGTACTGATCCGTCCAGTGTGTCACCCCGGGCCGGGCATCCTACGGTGGTAACGCGGTCGGGGGTCGAGGGAAAACTGAAAACGCCGTCGCGTTCGTGTGACGTTCGTGCGAGATGCCAGCTTGGAAAAGAAGACGGGACACGTACATAGTACCCCCTCCCCCCTCTCCGATACGCACGCGTCGGCGTCACAGGGTTCACTGGCTCAGGGTCTTGCCCGACAACAAGGATGGTTCACCCCCGGTGCGTCGAGACGAAGCCACCTCCTTCGCGTCCTACGTCATAGCAGAATTCAATCGATATGAGATGCCAAGATAAAGATAGGACAACCCCTCTGATGGGCACGCGCGTGTCCGAGTGGGGATACGACTCTCCTTCATGTCCGGGAATGTGTTTAATAACCACAAGGGTCAACAGGGTGTTCCCTCCGTCGTGTCTCCAAGCACTTTCAGCGCGCGGTTTAAGCCATTCGTCCACGAAGCATGGGGCGTGACCATGGGATGCACACACGCATATGATCGTGCGTGTCGCGTTCATTCGGCATTCGCCGTCATGAAGAGGGAAAAAAAAAGGGAGACGTGGACGTGGTGGCCGTCGGACGAGCGCGAAGTTTGGTTAGCCTGGTAGTACGGACGGCCTGCCAATCACGGACAGAGTCAGGGTCACGCTGCGCAGGCTCAAAAGTCGGTTCAGAAGCGTCTCAGAAACGGGACTAGGATGATGATGACCCACCTCCGGTTTTCTCGGTATCGGTCATGGTGCTCGAGATGCGTCGTGAACTGTCCCAGCATTTTTGGCATGCAACGGAAGACGTCCCGGTCAAACGTTTGTACCGCAGATGTGGGATGTGATACGAGACATCAAGCAGGTGCCAGTCCAATATGATGTGACAGCCCAAGTCGACTGGCAGAGAAGCCGTGGCGCGGCTTCAATGCGCTTGCAACCGTAGGTGTTATGATCCCTCCAGAAGACAACAGAGCGCTAGAGTTCTTGCCTGAAACCACGACTTGAGCTCGTATCTTCACAGACATCCCAGCGGAACGTGACCAAACCAGACGTCGACTCAGTCAAAGAAAAGAAGAATGGTTCTTCGCGTCCTGATTCCTGAAACGAGGGGTCGTCTGCCCAATCAACAATGGTCTTCGAACGCGGACTCTCACCAAGTTCAAGGCCTCGAGATACGATTCCCCCGGAGTATTGAAACAAGGATCGTGTCATCCAGTCTGCTAGTAACTGTACATGGTGGCACTCCTTTTGGGTTAGATATCACAGTGTGGAGTGCGAGAGTGCCCAAAGTAGGACGGTTCTCCGATTCTTGAAACAACACCCAGTCGGCCGACGACCGACAGTCCTGCTCGCTCATCCTATCACCTGGCGTACTAGTCAGCATGATTTTTGGGATAGTTATCAAACACGACCACTGTGCCCAAAGTAGGACGGTTCCCCGATTCTTGAAACAAAAGGGTCACAACACCCCGACTGACAGTCCTGCTCGCTCATCTCATCCTATCACACGAGGAGGAAAACAGTCACCTGGTACATGATCTCGGTCATACGAGGCAGGACTACATCCGCATAGGACCAACGGTGACCGACCACAAGGTGCGTCGCATGCCGACTAACGTCCGTCTCCGCAGCGTCCCCGCAACTCGCAACTGTCCATTTCTCGGTTTCATTGTATGTAGCGTCTACCTGTCAACGTTCAGTTGTCAATGCTCGGCTATGTTCTCCCCATCTTACCTCCCCCTACACCATGTGCAACCTATCGGGTCGTTCCTGAACTGCGTCTGCATATGGACTCGATGCGTCGCCAGTTGGCCTGTTTGTCTTGCATCGCCGTCGAATATTCCATTCCATGTTCATGTTCATGTAGCCTCTCATGTCGTAGGCGCCGCCTCCCAAAAGTGCACGTCATGCCGTACCTCGTCCGGTCTGCGTCGGTCTTTCATAAATTGCATTTGCCCCGATCTCACCGGCTTTACCGGAATCGAGTTTCCCGGGTGACAGCTGTCAGTGGGCGGTCTCTGGGCGGTGGCATTTACCTCCTCCACTCACGTCGTTCTCCGGGCCCGGAAACTGGATAGATCATTCTACTACGATCACTGCGCAGCGGAGATGAAGTTGGCTTGCTCGCATCGATCCCCAAAGAGAATCCGGTTCTTCGTCAGCAACTTGTGCGTCGTCGACCAAGCCTTGAACGCGAGCGAGTGCCTCCTCCCTCGGCGCTTGCTATTGGCTACAAAAACCCGAATCGCAAAAACGGCTCAGGTGTCGACAACGCGTTTTTTTTGTGTGGCAAGTACAACTTTGCTGAAAAAAAAAAAAAAGTTCCGTTCCTATCGTAGCTCAGGCACACAGCATGTGACACAGGTCCCGAGCCCAGACAAAAAGGACGACCGTGTGCAACACTTTGCAACACAATTGAAAAAACGTGCGGCCCTCTCCGCGCCAGCGTTCGTGAGGACCATGCGTCCCTCTCCATGAGAACGTTTCAACCCCACCGCGCCATGATGCGACCAAGCAGACCACGATGGTATCGGCACCTGCCCTCGTCCTCCATTCCTTGAGAATCATACCCATCACTGCCCAGTGATCACAGCAGGGACCAGATACCCTACGTGTATACGACGCCCATCACGGTCCGGACGCCGTGGACGCGTCAATGGACCTATGCATGGCATGGCGACCTTGTTGTTCTTCGGATGCCCAGCAGGCACGTAACGGCGTTTAACACGCCCATCACCGTGTCGCACTCAAAAATAGGATACGCTGATGCGGCGGGCCCTGTTTGCCACCCACCTTTTTTCTTTTCAGTGTCCATCGCGCTGGCGTGCATAGCAACGGGATCAGAGCATCCAGGGTCTTGGC
Source organism: Boletus barrowsii (assembly GCA_038088775.1). Taxonomy (NCBI): domain Eukaryota; kingdom Fungi; phylum Basidiomycota; class Agaricomycetes; order Boletales; family Boletaceae; genus Boletus; species Boletus barrowsii. The sequence continues at coordinate 85,453 of JBBPJP010000023.1, read as the reverse complement.
GAGTCTGGGCGCGAGTGGTGGCATGTGGAATCTGGTCCGAGATGATACGACTCAGTCTTGTTACGGGAGTATACAGCGACCGAACGCGGGTCCCATATCCATGTGTGGTTGTGGTCGTCACACGTCCCATATGTGTATTCGACAAAAAGCCGTTGGCAGGGCTCGACTAGATCGCCTGCCTTGTTTTCGACATCTCGGGGCTCGACTCGAAGGGCAGTACACTATTGACTATGGCAAGTGCAGCGGGCAACTCGTTGAATCTCAGCTCTCGAGCTTTGTTCCAACTTGTCCTCCTATCCCCCTTTGTATGTCTACCCGTACGTCCAAGATACACGCTGGTGTGGTAGGGGTAAAACTGAGGCTTACAAAGGTGCTCGTTTAGGTTACAACTTGTGGGCGCGCGATCACGCTCACTTTCAATCTGCGCTTTCCATTGCATGGATCTCGGAGTCGGACTCAGATCCTCCCGATCGTGCCATATGGACGCCGTCACCCTTGGATACGACTTGTTGTGACAGTGCTGGCCTATATGTATACGTGTGGCATGTCAGGCATATACGCGATTCAACACGTTCCCTGTGACTGTCATCCATTACCCCATGCCCCACGGGGACACGAGAATATTTGGAATACAGTGGCATGTACCAGCGCTCAGTGGGGAGATGTGGTATGTACCAGCACCGGTTCAGTGACACGACCCGGCTGGCGCCCCCGTCGGCACGGTCGACGGACAGTCGGAACTCCGAGTCCAGCGACAGTACTTGTCGATATCGGTATCACGACCAGCAATACAGCCATACAGATGATGTATCGCGGTCGATGGAGCGCAGGTACCGGGGGCGTTTTCCCTCACTGGCCTAGGGCCCGTCGGAACGATGGCACGACTCGGATACACGGAGATACGCTGGCACAGCGCTCAGCGCTCGGCGTTGTGTCATGTACTCGTCCATGTCCAAAAGTCTGTGCAATATATTCCCCCTGCCCACCGAGACCGAAGCCGACGGTTGAAAGCTTGACATCGGCTCGGCGTCGTACTCGCACCCCAGCTCGGCGCGTCCTAGTTGTCCTTTCCGGTGGCAACGTTCAGGATGGGTGGTACCAGTTTCCATTTTCCATTTCCACTGCGCTTTTCTATCGCAATACTTACTATACCCTCGGACCAGTCATCTTGGATCAGGTCCACCGCCTAGACAGGATCCAGATCGATCTGACCCAAAGTGGGGAAAAGGTTAGCGCCTCGAGCCTATCGCCACATCAAGGAAACAAACGTTGTGCCTAGACACAGCCCAAAGCCTGGTGTTCCAAGGGGGGGAAGAGGGGAGGAGGGGCCTATCGCCATCAGGAAATGCAAGTAAAAAAAAAAACCCCCGCCATGGGGCCGAGAACAGTGCACAGGGAAGGTGCTGCGATCTCGCTTGAAGCACTGGGTACTCCGGAGGTTCTGAGTAGGTTATACTCTAGTCATCCCGTCGGAACCACTTGGATGCATGCACTCGTACCATTGTCGTGTGTGTATGCCTCTACCACTGGCATACGGATCCGATGTGGTGCACTGATGCCACGCGTGAATCTAACTCGGCACGTCGAGGGTTGGAAGTTGAATGTACTCAGCTCGAACGTGAGCTTGAGCTCGACGTTGGACTCGTCTTGCACCGCATTCAGTATCATAGGGACCATTCCCTTTGCACTTTGCGAGAGTAATCACATTTCTTAGTCATGTTGGACCAAGTTCACTGCCCAAGTCCAAACATGATCCAGATCTCACCCAAAGTGAGGAAAGGGGGGAAGCCTCAAGCCTATCTAGACACAGCCTGTGGCCTGGTGGAGAACCAATCACCGTCAGGAAAAGAAATAAAATAAAAACACGCACACGAATATCCCACAGTCCAAGACGCAAAAGGGAGCAAAACCCCCACCTCCGACTCGAGGGATCTAGCAAGATTCGTCATCATTTTCATTATCAATACTGTACCCCTGTTGGTGGAGCGTCGTTCATATGGCGACGTGCTCTGAAATACGGGAAAAGGGTCCTAGGTATTCGGGCGGTGCTTGCAACATGAGATATGAGCTGATCAAGTCACAGCCTCCTTGTTCCTTTTTGACGACGGGCGTGCGGGTGTGGCAGGGGGTTTTAGATTTTGAGTTGCACCTGTACAGGAATATTAATAATAACCATGTTCTTGCACAATCCTGTTCGGTTGCAGAGCGCTTCCAAGAAGTGAACGCGCCGGCCAAAGATATCCAATCGTTCGATTATGAAGGGGGTCCACGACGCTCGGTCAAACCCGACGTGGTGGGGACGCATCATCCCGTCGCACTCGCACCTAGGCTCACTAGCAATCAGAAATACACACGCTCAAAGACATAAAAGGACGATCACGTTGCATCGGAAATCAAAGTGCCCTTGCTCCGATTGGTCCACCCAATCGAATCATTCAGGATGACAAGGCAAGTGTTTGCTAATGATATGATCCCGCGAGACACTTCAAGCATGACCGTCCCGATCGTGCGAGTGACAGCTGGACGTGGGGAGAGGGACAAGATTAAACGCATCTCGCATCCGCCCGACAGGCCGTGGATAGCCGAATATACTCTCCCCCGCTCAAGTGTCCAATGGGCGTCGTCGTCGTACACCCGTGGAACTGAACCAACCGGAAAGATAGGCGAAAACCTCGTGTGGCGGGCACACACAGGCTGGTGACCAACGGTCTCGTGACCCCGATGGATTCTGGACTCCGGGCCCGAATGGGTCGTGTCCAACATCCAGTATAGAGCATATAGTGAGAGAAATTGCTTGTCGTCTGATCATGCCCACGACGACGCACGGCCAACAAGACATGAACTCCGACATGGTCTGCCACGGTGCATTCCCATCGATTCGAAGCCTCCGAGAATGTTCATGGTTGCCCAACAGCGCACTCTCGGAGAGACGGGCCGTTCCGAGTGAAGTTGAACGACGCGCATACGTCTGGATATGAATGACGTATGGCAACCATGAATGGTCGTCTCAATACTGTCCAGTATCGGTCTCTCCTACCCTGTAGTCATGTCCTCTCGAGGTTTTATCCGAACACAAACCAATGAACGGGAACGAAAAGACTCAACGCATAAGAATGTAGGCTTCTACCAATCGTTGGGCCAACCCGCCTTGGCTGTGTATACCTGGATCAAATCTTGCTATTATCAGGAAGGAGAGAACGTGTCCGCGCGTCATCCGCGCATCATGATGGAGGGGGCGTGGTGAGGATGGGTGAGAGCGCAGAGATGATCCGGATGGGATGTGTATGGCGGTGCACTGCTAACGTGGTCGCCACGAAGGCCTGGTAAACTTTGCCGAGTGATTGGGATGTACAGCAGAAGATACTTACGCTGCTGGGGAATGTCAGATGGTGCTTACCTTGAACGAACAATTGATCACACCTCTCCATTCTCGGCGTGGTCAGCCATCGCAGAGAGGATCCTTTACAGACCGGCATCAACGCAGCCCTACACCGCAAACAGTCCAGACACTTGTAGCGATCGAGGAAGGCTCGGATACAAACTTGCATAAACAATGTGCGGTCTATTTTCGTTTTCATCACGTGCGCACGAGCTCCGATCGGGGGAACTCGATGCCGCCGTCTTCCCAGGCAAACATGCCAAGTCACCGAGGTCTATACAAGTACCCGGGCGCCAAGTGCAACGACGAGCTCTATCTGACTCACACGAGTGTTCACACGTCAAGCTCTCTGTAAGGCTCGGTGTAGAACATCGTGTATTTGTGGTCCATCATGTTTGATCGTAACGATACGGGAGGGGTCAGTTACGGTATGGCTCGTCGAATTAATATTTATTGGTCGGAGATGGACTGCGCAGGTGTCCCGGGTATGTGCGCAGCAAGGAGATGTGCAACCATCATGGACGTGAGCAACGTTGTACGTGGATTGTCGGAGTGGAACATTATTGATGGAGTTGCGGTGGCGGAGCGAGCGATCGATACACAGCAGAGAAACCTACGCGGGAGAATTGGCGGGATGGTGACTCCGTCGTGCATGCCGGGTATCATATGCGCAAACGGAAGGGATGGCACACAGCCCGTCTTTATTAACGCGCCGACGAAGCAGTGCGGATAAATCAGTTGGCCCCTAGAGCTGAGCGGCGGTGCTGAGAACGTTGGGATCAAAGGGTGCGACTTCCTGACCGAAGATAGAGGTATACTGTGATTCGCCAACATGACAGCGGCGAACTCGATCAGACAGCGCCGCACGTCGGAAGTAAATGGAACCGATGGCAGCAAAGTCTTTCGCGGTCACGATATAATCTCGGGCGCGGGCTTCGTCAGCAGCTGAGTGAGAACGGAGAATAGCGACAAGACTACAGAGTTCAAGTGATTCAAAACAGAGAAAAGTAAGTGGTAGAGGAAGAAAGCAAGACGTAGAGACACCGAGGAATTGTAGCATTAAATTGTTGGGTGGTCCAAGGGGTGGCGGAGGTTAAATAAAAAGGCAAGGCACTCCATTTGCGACACACCAAGTTCTCACCCGGCCTTTCTGCCTCCCTCCGCGCGCTTAACTTTCCCTTTCCCCTTCCTCCTCCCCCCTCCATCGATCGACCCATCCACACGCCCCGACCACTCCCTTCGACGATGGCCCTTCTACAGTCAGATTCAGCACATTATCGCGACCAAGATTACCATTCACCAAGCCCCTCGAACAAACCAATTAACATCGGAGCACCGTCCCCCTTCGACATGTACGAATTCAGCCATCTCCAGTCCCCTCCCTTCCCCCACACACCCTCCTACAACGGATCCTACCACAACTCCCCCTACTCGGGTCAGTCTGACCTCAGCTACGACCCAGATGGCCCAGACTTTGCCCTTCTTGGCGACGGTCTCGACAGTCTTGCTGTCCGGGGTGACGAGTACGATCCCGCAGAATACGACGCCCCAAACTCGTCCGGTCTCCTCGTCTTTGACAGCGAGTACGTCACTGGCTTCGATCCCACCGGCGCCCATGTAGCCGTATCCGTCACTCCTGCTCCAATCGACCAACACTCCCCTCGTTCATACGATCACAGCTCCCCTTCCAGCAACGGCGACGGTCGTCCACGTAGCCGCGCTTCTTCCGTCTCCTCAAACCCTCAGATCCTCCCCCATTCTTCCCCTCATCTCGACGTTGCACGCAACTTTGAAAACCTCCGCTTCGAATCCCCTAACTGGCGGCAAAACCAGCTCCCAGGTGAAAGAACCTTGTCTCCCCCGCGAAAAGCGCAGTCCCCACCCCAGCTTCTCATTCCAGACAGTAGCCCTTCGTTATTCCCCCAGGAAACACCAATGATTAATGCCCCAGACGGCGATGGCGGTTTCGTTTCGAGCGGTCCTCAACTTCACATTGTCCCCGCTACTCCCGTAAGTGGTGGTGGAGCGGCTTCCCAAGCCGTTCCCTTCCAAGCCACCTTGGAAACCCTCCATCAAGGCAAGTTTATTGATATCATCACGTTTATTTCTGGAAATCCATTCTTACCATTTTTGTCTTGTCTGCGTTTTACCGCCGTAACAGGCTCATCGCAAAACGGACCACAGCAACAAGCGTCAACACCCCCATGGGATCACCAACAAATTCAACAGACCGAGGTCTCCCAATCTCTCGGGGTACCACCTCAATTCCATGAACAGGGCGTACAGCCTTTCCCGCACAGCCACACTTCCCATAGGGGGCTGTCCGCTCTCGGTCCCCAAGTACATCCCGATGGTACAAATACCAACTTTCTCCTTCCAAACATCCCCCCTCGTACGCGCAGCAAGTCAGATACTGCTTCATCTCTACGTCCTCAATTTTGGAATTCCTCTCTGATGACTCCAGACCAACTCAACCCCCCTGAAGGTTCTGCCCTCGACGACACTGCCCCTACCGTCAACCTCAACGAAGTCCATCCTCAACACCACCAACAATACTCCTCATCCTTCAATCTCTCAAACGTTACCCTCCCCCAATTCAACTTTAACCCCAACCCAGCCAACATGTCTTCCTACCTCACTCCCGGCGACCCCACCGCTGTTAATCTTCGTCGAGCCAAGTCCGATAGCGGTCGCCCAGGCCATAGTCGCCTGTCGCGCTCCGAGGATATGACATCTTCCCTATTCTATCCCCCTTCATCCCAACAAGACTTCATCAATCGTCAGTTCCTATACCCACAGGAGACAGTCCCTTCCATTCGCGGCCACGCTCGGAGAGCCTCCTCTGGATCTCGTGGTGGTGGTGGTGACGGTAGCTGGAGCGCACTGTCCTCTAATCGCCAGAGTCCATACCCCAGCCCGTCCGCAAGTCCACGTGTTCGCTACGAAGACCTTCCCAGCGTCGCACTCACCGGCAGACAACTCCCGATGTCCGGCCAAGCTCCCTCTCCCCAGCCTGTCAATGGTACTTTGATCGCTGTCTCGAAGCAGACTGTGACGAGCGAACGCACAGCTGGTGCAAGTCATCGTCGCAGGAAGCAAGACGCCAACTTTTTGTGTCCTGTGCCAGGCTGTGGTAGTACGTTCACAAGAAGCTTCAACTTGAAGGGTGTGTTCAATTCAACGTGTTGCCTTACCTCATATACTGACCTCTTTATTAGGTCATATGAGGTCCCACAACGAGGAACGGCCATTCCAGTGCAAGTGGCCTGGCTGCGGCAAGGGCTTCGCTCGGCAGCACGATTGCAAACGTCACGAACAACTGCATTCCAATTACCGTCCCTTCACTTGCGAGGGGTGCAACAAGACATTTGCTCGTATGGACGCTCTCAACCGACATCGTGAGTATTCTCATTTGGATCCATGGCCATCACTCAACGTCAATGTCTACTCAGTGCGTTCTGAAGGTGGCGCTGAATGTCAGCGTATCTTGGACGCCGCCAAGGGGTCCGACAAGCTGACGATTCCCAAGACGGAAGACAAGGCATGGCCCGGCATGAGCGTCATGGTCTAATACCTGGTCACGTTGACCTCTTTTACCGCAAGTCATCGATGCCCCATATAATCCGCATCCAGATAATCTCTGCATTGTATCCTCAAGTTCACTTTTACGATTGCTTACCATACTTACGGGACACCTTGATCCCCCGCCTACTATCATTTATGCTGTTATTGATAGCACGATTCACCCTCTGCTCGCCTTCGTATATTCTCGTGTGTGTGCACTGCTCCCATCTTTATTATTCGTTGCCCCCTTTCCTTACCTATGTTCGATTCTTGTAGCGTAGCTCATCGTAGAGATATTGGTGGACGTGAGTCATCCTAACGTATTTATGTAACTGGAACGACAGACTCTTGGGAAAGCAAATCATTAATATTTTTTATGCTTTCTGATGGAACGCGTGTTGAATGTGTGGCGGTGGCCCGACCTCGAGGCTAGCACGAGGACGTATCCATATGTGTGTGGTACTTGCAAACCTACGAGGAGATCGCGTCCGTAACTAGGCATCCGATGTATCGGATGTTTGATTTCGGATGAATCCGACGATGCTAAGACGGTCTGCCGAGGCCAGTTGGAGCGTCAAACGGCCAAAGGACGTGCGTCGTGCACTGCCTCGCGTTGGTGACACAGGATGGGCCCGTCGGTCGACCAAAAAAAAAAATTGTATAAGTGATGCACGTTTCCGATCAGGCTGACCGGGGGGTTATCCCAGCCTATTGTCTCGAGTCGGAGAGTACATGTCGGGGCAGTGTTGTCTCCGTGGTGCGTTGGTCGGTTGGTCGGACGGGGTGTACCAACCCCGGGGCCAGGAAGGAATGGATGAATGAATTCCGAGTCGGTCGGTGGCAGGTGCCGCCGTTCACTCACGCACACGCCGGGTAATTTCGAGCTTGGTGACTAACTCGGAGGTGTTGTGTTCCTCCGACGTTGTATTCGTTAGTGAAGCACGCGCTAGGATGCATGTCTGGTTGGTTTACCAGCGGTTCGATGTCGATCCCGGAGGCTCACTCAGACAAGATTCATGAGCACAAACGACTCAGTCAATCGCTTTCGGAAGTCTGCACTGCATAAGGACAAAAATAAAATAAAAATTCCTTCATATAATGTGCCTTGAAGGAACGCGCGAGTATGAATCTGATCGGTATCATGTATGAATGTATGCATGTATACATGTACGCGTGTGCCAGACTGCAGATCCGGGCTTTCATCGACATTCACCTCTGACTCAGTACGAGTACTCCATCCTATAGCGCTCAGTCATCCATCAATCACATAGTCAGCACTTGGTCACGCACGTCCCGTGACGCATGATGGGGCAGTGGTCGCTTTCGACATCCGTGCTGACACGTCATGTTGATCGGGTCAGACGGATGGGATGACGTGCCAGGGCGGGGAGACACAGCAACAAGCCTGGAAAAGAGCGACCGCAAAACCCGACGACGCCGAGTTTCAAGTTCGTCGTACAGACCCGACGCGCGGGTATAGTTGCCGTTGGAAATTGGAATCCACAGGCACACACAAGTGGGTGCGTGCACGTCCAGGGCAAACAAGGTACATGCAAACGGCGATCATGGATGCATGGATGCGTGTGTGTCGCATGCAGTCGATAGTCATCGTTCCGGATGAAGCTGACAAGAAAACTTTTTTTGCTGATGCGCGACCACCGACGGATGTCGATTATGGCGCTTGAATGTTGCCAGATCTGCGCAGGGGGAGGAGCTACGAGCTTGGATCTTGGATCTTGGATAGGACAGGGGGGCAGTGCAACTGTTGAACTGTTTGCGCCGCCCTTTTGACACTGCCCTGGTTTCCAACTGATGCAGATCGGATCCGTGACTCGGAGACTGCGAGAGAGTCTCAGGTCTCAGAGAGTTTGCTTCCGTGTGTGCTAGATGTGTAAGATGGGAGCAGTGAGACGTGAGATGGCTGAGATGTGAAGATGGGTGCCAGCGAGACCTGGTCGACGCGTGTTCGAGATCCGACGTGCGGACCTAAGTGCAGATTCAGAGATCCAGTACTACCATATAGCTTTGCCTTTCTAGTTCGACTAGTAGCGATTAGCGATTAGTGAGTAATTAGATGTGCCAGAGATGACTAGCACTGGTTCAGAAAGATCTCAGAACCGACGACACAATGCACCGACACCCCCTCGCGTCGTGTAGAGATGCGGGGTCGAAGGGCCGATCTGCTGGCACCACTACAGTGACAAGTTACAACCCAAGACGGCGTGCCAGAGCGAAGAGACACTGAATCTCCGATCCAACCGGCAACTTGGTTTGTACGCGCTTTCGGCAAGATGCGACTGGTCAAAGCTAGGTACAAACATCTCCCTCCCCGGTGATCAAAATCTGCCACCTTCATGGTCATGTTCAGCATGGGCACTTGGGATCTAGACGTGTGGCACCGCGGAGTACTTGGATTCCGCTTTGCGTGGGGGTCTCACCAGGGCGTCACCCACGACGACCGCTCGAATTCGAGCATTGAATAGAAAGTACGTCCGATGTTTCCCATCGCCGACGGACCCTGCACTCGCATCCTTTGTTATATCACCATCACCAGCTCTTCCGTCGAACAGCCTCGTTGGCTTCCACATCCGTCGTAGATCGACGCGATCGTTCGAATGTATGGTTAAATATATACAGCAAGAGCCATATAGCCGCTTGGGTCGACGCGTACGCGTCAGACCGCAATTGTCATCACATCGAGGATAGCGACACGGCTGCGGGATGACGCACGCTGTGCACCGGGTTCCTCTGCATCGTCTCAGTCCCGACCTCGTGTTAGCATCATGTATAAACACCTTTTTTTTTGGTTTCTTTCCTCTGTTCAGGGAGCCCCGAGGACCGCGGTAGGTACCTGCGACCCTGCGATAGAATGACGAGACTCGTTCAACGCCTGGTAGGCACTGCCTCCGAGCCCTCTGCGTGGTCCCTCTCGTCGACTTGCCCAACTCGGATGCAAAGTTCACGTTTCAGCCATGACAGGATGATACTGGGCTGCGGGGTTTCTAAGCCATGCCGTACGGTTTGACTCGCCAACGCAAAGGTTCAGGAACCGCAGTTGTACGCAGTCCAATTTGTGTTGCAGTCGGTTGTATGTGCATGTGTCGCACAGATCTGGGTGATAGAGATATGGTTGTCGCCTGTACAGTACCTGGCTTGGGTACGGTGATAAGTGGGTCGATGGATGAATGGATGTGTTGAATGGACGATCACGTCGGAAGGCGATACGGTGGGGGATGGCAAAGTGGCCTATGAGTCGCGTCTCGGATGGGGGGGCTGTGTCTGTGCGAACGCGTTGGTTATTCTTTTTTTTTGCAAGGCGTTGATCAACGTACGATCAACTTTGTTGATGGCATGAAGGCCGGATCCAAGTGGTTCGATCGAGGCAAGGCGTGTGCTTCACCGCGGGGACCTCGGACACAAGTCGCAAAAGAAAACGCAGTCGGAGCCAGCGGAACGACGGTTTCGCCGGTCGTGCAATTCCGGCCGGCGGGCGGGGCGCGCCGTGACACCGACACCGATCGTAAACGTCGGTACGGGTGTCGTAGTAGATGTCAATATATCAACTCCCGTCCCTCGCCGTCCATGACCGGCGTCGGTGTAACACGATCATGGAGGTGACATCGAATACTCATATATTTACTTTCAAGTTCATCTCCGGCTTTGGTACCTGGTGCCAGATGTTTGGGGTCACATCTGCGACCGGTTTGGATGTATGGACGAGTGCCAGCGATAAAGGCACCGGAAAAGCCGATCACGGACGTGTAAGATGGGCGGCCCGCGGCTTGGATGCCGAGGCCCCAGTGGGTGACAGTCGGTCGGTCGTACGGTGGATGCGATGGTGTGATGACAAGTCCATGTCAATGGTCGGAGTCCGACGACTCGCCGACGCGTCACAATTAGTCCGAATGTCAATTTTGATGTCCACGCCATTCCCCACCACCTTGAACCTTCTTGGTCGTTCGTTTCTCCCTTGTCAGTGGCCGAGTTGTTCAGCCAGCGATGCCTAGTATTCACCGATCAACAAAGAGGTGCCCGTTTGACGTCCGAGCATCAAACCAAGAAAAAGACAGGAATGAAACATCCGAAAAAAAACCGTGCGGCGTGCGCTGGAACAGGACGAAAATCACTTGCCATCACTCCAACCAAAAAAATGCACCGACAACGCAGGCACCGGCAACTCCGACCAGCCCATTTGTGTAAGCGACCAGACCCGCCGCACATAGTATGGCGATCGTCGAAACATCGGCTTCGTTGACTGGGCACCCAGCATCTCCATTGACGTCGACGATCACCATTACACTCGGGACATTGGCGCGGTCGAGTTTGACCCGCAGAAGTTCAAGGATCACTTCCAGGGCAATGTCGTCCAACTTGGTGCGTTTTTGTCTCATCTCTCTCATGAATATCTATCTCGCCTTATAAAAATAACCTTCAGGAAATAAATTTACTTGGCACGAACTCAACACTATGTTCTGGTCTAATAACACCAATCCGTCCGGGATCAAGTTCCCCTCCAATGGCCTGCTCAGGATCCAGGGTGTTGTTAAGCGCGAGTTCCTAACTACGCCCGACTGTTACGACGACAATGGGGGTCCCGTTTACATCGTCGGGTTCCACCGACTTTACAGTGGGTATTCAGGACTGGAGGCGTATCTTTGTGATGGGTTTGGTAAAGAGTCTATCGAAGTCACTTCGATGCCGGACGTCTTACTATAGTTGTAAACGGCCGTTTACAACTATGTATAGTAAGACGTCCGGCAACTTCTCCGCAAAGGGCGACTCCAGCTCGCTCATCTTCACTGGCGATGGTCGTATGCTCGCTATCCTCCACTCCAGCATGCCCAAGGGTATCAGCAGCCATGTCACCTACGGCACTCCTGCCTGGTGGGCCGTCGAGCAACTCCAAGGACACTATCCCTACGCCGACTTTAACCGGACCACCTTCTAAACGCGAACACAACCGTCTTTCCCCTCCCTTACTGTCTTTTCTCCTAGAGAACGCAAGAACCGAGCACAACCATGTTTCTTTAAATAAGGGAGAGTAACATTCAATGTGGTGACAATGGGTAAAACGAAGCAACCCTCGAGCGCTCACTAGATTCGTGTAAAAACATGATCCGTACTCAGCTGCTTGATGATTTGCTCAGCGAATAATAAAACAACCTGAGTATGTTCCGATCGGGGTTGGTGACACAGGGTATTAGCGGGTTGGTCGTACCAGTATTTGAGCAACCATACTCGCATGGGCTGATCGAGTGCATCGGGCAGCATGGGACCATCAACTCCAACGTTGGAATGGAGGTAGTCAAGTCCCGCTGTATTGGTAAAATTTCCAAGCGCTGTTAGGAAGGACACAGGACCAGCATCAAGTTGACGGTACTCGCCGAAGGCGATAGTAAGGGGCACACCTGTAGGCTTCGCGAACCACAAAAGCGGCCTGGCCCGGGGATGATGTGCTCGAATGCACGAGCAGATGTCCCATGAAGCTGTAAACGGAAGGGCAAAAGCTACGGTGCCAAGCCTCAAACGAGCATGTGACCAGCGATGGTGTGCATATCTAGGCACCAAAATGGCAAACACTACTTCACATCACACTCGGACCTGGTACCGGGCACGAAGATTTGGCCCGGATTTCTTGATGCAGTGGTCTTGAATCTGTAAACCCATCAGGGAAAGATGTTGCACGCCACAGAATTCACCTTGATTAAGTCAACACCAAACTCCCCGGTAGATAAATTGCGAGCTGCTTCGAGACGCCATTCTCACTCAAACCATCACGATGCAGTTGAATTTAGATTACACCGTCTACAAGGGGCATCAATCTGGAAGAATCGTCAAGTCCAAAGGCCACAAGGACAACCTCGCTCACGACGAGGTCCTTGTCAAAATCACCCATACAGGATTGTGTGGCACCGACGAGCACTACAAGATCTTCGACATGGTCCTCGGTCATGAAGGCGTAGGAACTGTCCAGCAAGTCGGCGCAGAGGTAACCACGTTTAAAGTGTACGTGGATTCTCGGATGAGATGCTCACCGTCGTGCTCACATACAAATCAGCGGGGATCGCGCAGGCTGGGGGTACCTGCATAATTGCTGCATGCACTGTGACCAGTGTTTGAGTGGCAACGAGATGCTGTGTCCCGAACGCGCCATGTACGGCGAGGCCGACCTAGACCAGGGCGGGTTCGCATCGCATGCGATCTGGAAGGCTGCTTTTCTCTTCCACATCCCCGACTCGATCCCATCTGCTGCAGCCGCTCCGCTGATGTGTGGTGGATCGACCGTGTTCAACATATTATACACGTACGTTCGGTCCACTGATCGTGTGGGCATTGTGGGAGTTGGTGGCCTTGGACACCTCGCTATTCAATTTGCTTCCAAGATGGGATGCGACGTTGTCGTCTTCTCCAGCACGGAAAGCAAAAGGGAAGAGGCGATGAAGCTAGGTGCAACCGAGTTCCACGCGATAAAGGGCGTAAAAAAGCTTGACATCGGACGGCGTGTCAACCATCTGATTATTACGACCTCATTCCTGCCCGATTGGAATTTGTAAGTCGGACGCTGCCTGGGAAAGACGGTACTGCTAACCACGCTGCTGTATAGGCTGTTGCCGGTTTTAGAACCAAGGGGCATCGTCTACCCCACGACTGTGTCGGAGAAGGACCTTGTCCTCCCCTACGTGCCATTCTTGCACGGTGGTATCCGCGTCCAAGGCAACTTGCCGTGCTCACGGGGGACACATGTCAAGATGCTGAGGTTTGCGGCGCTGCACGGCATTCAGCCTATAATCGAGGAATTCCCGATGAGTGTCGAAGGCATTGAGGATGCGATGGTGAGGCTGAAACAGGGAAAGATGAGGTACCGCGCTGTCATGGTGGCTTGAAAGTGATGGTGCTTACACGAATTGTACAAAAACTTCTCGGGGTATCCTTGTAGAATCGCAGAGTGGTATGACTTTCTGGTCATGAATTTGGGGTGAATACGTGTCTGTTGAACTGGGCCATAGTTACCATCGTCCTTGGAAGAGATGAATGTTGACCGCGTGATCAATCGATCACAGTTCGCTCAATGCCTCCTGTCGCTTGTGATCCTTGCGGGTGCGATACCTGCCTGATCAAACCGACCTTTCAAGACCCTCTTGCAACGCTGCTCTCACAGCGCAGGATACTCCACAGGGTGAGCGGTTTTGGGGTGCTCCATCACCTTCGCGTGCGTTTCCTGTCTCCCTTTCAATCGTCATTCCCTTTGCTCAATATACCTAGATCGGTATCGCCCACGTACTCTATGGGTGACATTGGATGTGAAGGAAAAAAAGTCCTGTGCTGGCGTGGGGCTCACGTGCATGCATGTTCGAACTTACCAGTGACCGTTGACCTTGACGCGGGCCACCACCAGGAATCTGTCTCCTCCTCACAACCGTGAACAGATCCAATCCTGTGTTCGGGGAAAAACTACAATCATTTTCGTACGGCCGGCTCAGGTTTTCGAACAAGACATCCTCCCAAGCCTCCTCACGATCATGAAAATACGTCGATACTGGACAACGTCAGCCATCCCTGATGACCCCGATAGCCCTTGCAGTCGCGATGAAGACGACGTTCAATCCACTTCCACCTCTGAATCGATGGAGAGTACTTCAAGCTGTGTTGACAACTCTCGGAACTCCTCTGAAGAAGCTTCCTGGATAGCAGGGATCTCTGGTTGGGCTCAACAGTGTGCTGAAGTGGCCTCAGATGGTGGACAGCTACTGCACCTCTCTGCGGCGGCGGCGGGCCTTGGGAACTAGCTAGTGAGGCACTCATTCCACGCGGGCCTGCGGAACTCGTGATTGGACTTGAGTGGTTGGGAGCGTACAGCGAGCAGAAGTTAAAGGGGAATGTAGATGATGTGTTGCAGATGGCAAATATTCATGTTCGCGTAAGAAAATGGTGTGAACGAGGAGGCAGTGCCTGCAGAGCGCACCTTGAAGATTGCGCACGGCCAGGCCATCCCTTTGCAAACCCCGGTATCATACCATGCGCTACTCAGCCCGAAGGAAATGGCTTCGATCAACTTGCAAGTCTGGGAACTAAACTAATGGGCAAGCTTCACTCGGACCCGGCATCCGGAATAAAGATCTAGCCCGGGTTCTTGACTGGTCATGAATCTGTAAGCTGCTCGGGCGTCGTGCGCGACCACTAATACATACCGACCACGGCGTTGTAAGCCAGATTTACCATTGCTATGTCATCACAGACGACCTCCACGTATAAATTGTGAGTTGCCTCGCAACACTATTCTCCCTCAAACCACCACGATGCAGTTGAATTTAGATTACACCGTCTACAAGGGCTGTCGATCTGGAAGAATCGTCAAGTCTAAAGGCCACAGGGACAACCTCGCCCACGACGAGGTCCTTGTCAAAATCACCCATGCAGGATTGTGCGGTACCGACGAGCACTACAAGTCCGCTGACATGGTCCTCGGTCATGAAGGCGTAGGAATTGTTCAGCAAGTCGGCGCCGATGTAACCACGTTTAGAGTGTACGTGTTTTCTCGGATGAGACGCTCACCGTCGTGCTCACACACAAATCAGCGGGGATCGCGCTGGCTGGGGGTACCTGCATACTTGCTGCATGCACTGTGACCAGTGTTTGAGCGGCAACGAGATGTTGTGTCCCGAACGCGCCATGTACGGCGAGGCTGACCTAGACCAAGGCGGGTTCGCGTCGCATGCGGTCTGGAAGGCTGCTTTTCTCTTCCACATCCCCGACTCGATCCCATCTGCTGCAGCAGCTCCGCTGATGTGCGCTGGATCGACCGTGTTCAACACGTTATACACGTACGTTCGGTCCACCGACCGCGTGGGCGTTGTAGGCATTGGCGGCCTTGGACACCTCGCTATTCAATTCGCTTCCAAGATGGGATGCGACGTCGTCGTCTTCTCCGGCACAGAGAGCAAAAGGGAAGAGGCGATGAAGCTAGGTGCAACCGAGTTCTACGTGACAAGAGGCGCAAGCAAGCTTGACATCGGACGGCGCGTCGACCATCTGATTATTACGACCTCATTCCTGCCCGATTGGAATTTGTAAGTTATGCGCTATCTAGGAAAACGGTACTAACCACGCTACTGAATAGGCTGTTGCCAGTGTTAGAGCCAGGAGGCACCGTCTACCCCATGACTGTGTCAGAGGAGGACCTTGTCCTCCCCTACATGCCCATCTTGGTTGGGGGCATCCGGATCCAGGCGAGCCTGCCGTGCTCGCGGGGGGCACATGTCAAGATGCTGAATTTCGCGGCGCTGCACGGCGTCCAGCCTATAATCGAGGAATTCCCGATGAGCGTCGAGGGCATCGAGGATGCGATGGCGGGATTAGAACAGGGAAAGATTAGATACCGCGCTGTCATGGTGGCATGAAGGTGGAGGCACGAGTACAGTGATACCGACCAGGTCACCAAGTATAGAATGTCAAAAGTACATAGCCTTTTCAATTATCTGTTGGCTAGTTAGTCTAGTTGTACTAGTGAACCAGGTTCAGTGACTCACAATGATCTGCGAGTCGACAATGGACATGCTCACATCAGCGGTTCAAGTTGCGTCTCAGGCTGTGCCCTTGACTATCGCTCATCACAACTGCGTCCAGTCTCCAGCCTGAGGATAGGACTTCAAGTTGGCCGCGACTCGACCCACTTGCCACCACAGTCTCATAGTACCGTCCACTACAGCACCTAAGCAGCAGTGACCAGCCCGTCTACTCGGTGAACTATGTCAATCCACGGGCACTCGGACTCAGAGGACTTTTTTTCACCTCTACCACCCGCCAATCCCCAGATTGGTGTCCGTCAGCCGCATCATGGTCAGCCGCACACCGTTCGCTAGGTATATGTACCACATCGCATCGCTAGTATGCTCACCCCATCCTCATTCTTCGCCAAGATGAAGTCCGCTCAATGCCTCTCGGTCCTCCTGTCGCTTGTGATCCTTGCGGGTGCGATACCTACCAGATCAAACCGACCTCTCAAGATCCCTTTGCAGCGACGCTCTCACAACGCAAGAAACTCCACGTCTGTTCAGCCGGCCACGGGTGAACGGTTCTTGGGTGCCCAAAGAGTTGCGAATTCCATCAGCTACACCTACGCGTGCGTATCCTGTCCCTTTTCAACTGTTATTCCCTTCGCTCAGTTGACTTGGCAATGTTTAGCAAGTACGCGAATACCTTTGCAGCATACGAGCGGAATACGGGCTCGCGCCATCCACTTGATACCTGGCGGAGATCCTCCTCCTCCAGCCTATCTAAACGTGCAACCAGTAGAACTGTTCCTCTTACCAATCAAGATCAAACACTGTGGTACGGTCCTCTCACGATTGGAACGCCGCCACAGGGCTTTACAGGTGACACTTTCCATTGTGCCTGGATCATCTTGCTGAACTCTTCATGTTCAATAAGTGGACTTTGACACGGGCAGTTCCGACCTGTGTGAGTGCCTTGCCTCTTGGACTAGCAAGGATGGGTTTATCTTTTCTGTCTAGGGGTGCCCGACGCACTTTGCCTAGTGACTTGTTCTGGACATCGCATGTATGACCCGACCAAGTCGGGCACTTCTCAGGGCAAGAACCGTCCCTTTACCTTGGTATACGGTTCCGGAGAGACTGTTGGAGCTCAGTATGAAGACAGGGTCGTCGTTGGCCCATACGAGGCAGGTTATAACTGTTAGTGTTTGGACGTTGACTCACCGTACCCCCAAGATCGCGGACCAAACGTTTGGTAGTGCACGGGTCGTGTCACCTCAGTTTTCCTCGGAGATTTACAAACCGGATGGCCTTTCTGGCTTGGGGTTCTCGGAGATCTCAGTCCTTGATGGACCAGCGCTGATGGAGAACTTGAAAGAAAGTGGTCAACTGCCCCGACTTTTGTTCAGCTTCAAGCTCTCCGACACCGCCGGACAAAGCGAACTGACTATAGGTGATGCGGACGGCGCAGCGTTCAAGAATGAGTCCCTCGTGTCTGTCCCGGTAACCGTGAAGGGCTACTGGCAAGTTGTTTTAGGTGGCATCTCTAGTCCCAGCCACGAGAATGCGCAGAGCGTCAATTTTCCTGCAATCGTTGATACCGGCACTACGCTTATCATGGCGCCAAGAGAGATTGTAGACGACTACTTTTCAGACATTACGGGTTCAAATTGTATGACGACCGATGGAATATGTACGGGTAGGTCGCGTCTATATGTCCCGGTGGCATCACTGCATTTGACGTCCTGCAGTCCCATGCGCTACCATCAATGGGACGGCCCCGGTACTCAGATTTGGAGGGCGAGACTTTAGGGTATCTCCTGCAACATGGAACCTTGGTCCCTCTACAGATGGGTCGTCAGACTGTATTGCTGGCCTGGGTGTATTCGGTATGTTGCTCTTGATATGTATCGCCACATTAAAAGTTCATATGCATTGACAGAGGCGTCGTTTGTGATCGTCGGGGATGTGTTCTTGCGAAACGTATATTCTATCTTCGACTTTTCAGACCCGCCCAGTGTTCAGTTTGCGGAACTTGTTTGATCGTCCACCTGGTCTGTTTAGCGAGAGACTGGATGTATTTTTTTGTTTCGATAAGTACTTTGAATACATGAGTTCCTCATGGTTGCCTCATTCGGACTGCGGATGCTACAACCCTTACTAGGAGAAACCGCCAACTGGCATATGCCAGTCCTTGGTACCGTCTTGCCGTTTCCGCGCTGACCGACTGTTCGTTCGAGTGGCTCATATATCTCGGGTACGAGGTCCCGTTCGTACCCGTGTATCATCCAGGTCGTCTACAAGTGTCGTTTCCAAGGAGTCGCAGCACGAAGATAAACCGGAAGAGCCATGTCCTACTCCTCTCTCCTCCCCGTCTTCCCAACCCAAGTACACTTTCCAGTCTTCCCACCAGCCCAGCCCGCATCCAAGGGCTTTCCACAACCACAGCAGTCACCCTCTGCACCACCAGCCCCAAGTTCATTCAGGGCACCCGCCCACAAGCATGCTCACCATCTACACTCCATTCCGCCTCGTGAAAAGTCCACTAGGACGCTCATCATCGACCACATGCTCTGGGTACACGCACGCACGAGATTCGCCCAGGCGCGCGCAGAGCTGGGTATGACGGACCGCACTGGCGGTCCCTCCTCGCCGCATTTTCGTTTCCGAGAACGGCCAGAGCAGTACGACGAAGAGGACGAAATCTCGAGCGATGGCGAGGACGTAGACCAGCTCAAAGCCAGAGCGCCAGGGCATGGAGATACCCACAACGAAGACGAAGACAACAGGATGCAGAAGCAAGACTTTGCTTTGGCGAGGAGTCTCAGACTGCGCGCGATTGCGCTTGAAAAGGTCGTTTCTTCCATGCTCGATCAGCCGCCACCTCTACTGTACCCCGATCGTCCCTTTGGTGACGAACTACAATCTCCTCCAGACTCGCCCAAACACCGTGAATCTCAGTTTCCGTCAAAATCCCATCCACATACGTTACCAAACGGAGTCCGCCTCCGTCTTGCCCTTGGGACGGTCATCAATGACCTATTCGCCCGTCAGGCGCCCATAGCGCCATATCGACATCATCACCACCCTCCTCCGATCGTCGTATCCAACACTCTTTCAGAAAGAGGATCCGCAGATTCCGGATCCTCGAATAGTTCACCAGTGCTCCAGAACACATCGCCGCATCCTTCCGTTAGCACGAGTCAATCGTCGGGCGGAGTTACCGGTGTGCTCCCACCATCGCTCACTGCGTTGGCATCTATATCGGGAGCATCAGGGGGACAACAATACTCGCTTTCGTCACCCATCTCCGCTCCTGGTGCACAGGGGCATTGGATTGTACGTCGCTATTCATCTCACGCTCTTGCAGGCAACTAACGATTTACGGAAGCAACCGGGAAATCCAGCCGTTTGGAACGACAGAGTCCGTACCCTCTATATGGAAGGCGCAGACCCCTCAACTGCCAATTCTCCACCTGCTTTGCGTTGCCCAAGGCATCTGCATACCGGATGTGACATATGTGTTGAGGCACGGCAACTGGTAAAAGCACCGGGTGGGCCGGCAAAGGGAAGAGCCGCCTGGGGAGGCGAGACGACTTCGCGTCCTCCCCAAATTGGGTCAGGAAAGAGCATGGGCGGTAGTGGCGGCGGTATCACTGGTTGGCAAGATGGCAGCGGTATCGGTTCTGGGCTCGCTCATCCAGGACTCAACGGTAGCATATTGCGCAGGAAGTCCAAATGGTTTCAACAGGATGCGGAAGAAGCCAGCTATGCGGGCTCGGGCGCTGGAAATACGCGCCTATCTGAACTGATTCCCCGATTTCTGCGCTTGTCAGCACTTGTCGCGATGGAGCTGGGCCAGGAACTTGGGGAGGACGAGTACGAACGCGATTTCCAAGGATATAGATCTGACGAGATCCCGTCTGCATCCCCAGCGTCCCCACAGTTCCCATTGCAAGCTCGAAAAGCGCAATCAGACAGCGAGGCGAGTCCGCTACGACCGTCCCGAGATTGGTACATGCTATTTGCAGGACTACTTACCCGGGCCGCTTTGGAAGGGTACCTCACTGGTGGTTGGAGAGGACCCGACGCCGCTTCTTGTCTACTTTCGGTCGGGCTGGGAATGTCCGACGACCCGTCTCCTAGCGAAGAAGACGAGGTAGACTCGATATTCGAGTGGTTTGATCCAGATGATCTCCCTACACTGAAAGAAGCAGTACAAATCATGTTTCCATCGTTAAGCGCCATGGCCGATGGCATCACACCGCGCAGGGAAAATGCAGAGGCTGAATTTGCGACTGAAATGAAGGAACGATTACGGAGGGTAAGTGCCTCGGTTTTGATGGAGAGTCAGATTGATAATCTGAACCCCAGTTTTACGCCATTCCGTCGCTGACTCCTGATCTGTCGACGCACATGGAGGATTTGGCATGGCACTATCCCGCCGAGCCTGTTGAACGAGCAGCTGTCCGTTTTTGTGAGGTTGTCGCGAGGTGGCGGGGAAAACCGGAGCTAGAAACCGTGGGTGTCTTTCCCTCAGTATACGTGAGATCTAACACCTGACGTACGCGATCTAGTACAAAAAGAGATCAAAGGATCTAGCCAGCCCAACCATGACGATGGAGTCGCTTGTTCATTCCAACCCGACCAGCCCCACATCTGGCACCTTCTCTAGCCAACCAAGCCTGCCAAAATCCAAGAGACCGTCCATCGAGCAGTATTTCATTGTCCCCCAATTGACTACGGCACGTAAGCGCCGACGCTCGGGAGATGAGGGAGACCGATTTACTAAGAGGGTGTACGGTGGCGTACCGGTTTCTGCGGTGTCGTCTCTTACTTGACAATGTCTTAGACGGTTGTGATGGCTCACCTGCACCTTATATAGTATCGTTATCGCTTTTTGTGACTCGGCACCTTGCGTCCTGTCTCATAAGTCTGTTACCTCCTCAGGACAGCGTACTGTGTAACATAACGCAAGCACACGTTTGATGTCTCAGCTTCGCAGCATGGACATCACCGATACCCTCGGTAAAGTGAGACATGGTCGTTGAACGATGCCAGTCCTCTCTCGCCATATCCGTTCGCTATATAGGTCCAGGGCCTGGACCACTGCAAGTTACACCTGTTTCCTAACATGTTTTATCTCACTACAGCAATTCCGATTCTCATTCTCGCTATCCTCTACGTGAGGAACTTTACCAAGAGGAGGCGCGACAACCCAGCAGGCTTACCGCTCCCCCCTGGTCCTCCCCGCCTCCCGGTCGTCGGAAACTTGTTTGGGATCAAGGATCTAGGGGCACAATGGCTGACGTACGCCGAATGGAGCAAGCGATACGGTCCGTTGCCGCTCTTTTCTTTCTCAATGTAGGGGAGTCTCACCGCTCATGTGCTCACGCGCAACGACCAGGCGATCTACTGTACCTCGAGATTCTCGGTCAAAAGATCCTCGTCATCAACTCTGAAAAGGTTGCCGAGGATTTGCTCGATAAGCGGTCGCAGAACTATTCGGATCGACCGCAAGTGCCTATGGTGACACTGTGAGCTCGAGAGCGACGCGCGTGTGCTGTGCTGTGTACTGATCGATGCATGGGTTAGGATGGGATGGGAGTTCAACGTGGGGTTCATCCCCTATGGGCCGTCGTGGCGCAAGCACCGAAAAGCGATGCACCAAGCGCTCAATCAGACTGCCATGCTCAGTTATCGGGGTATCCAGCTGAACAAGGTGCATCAGCTCGTTAGGAATATTTTGCACGTGCCCGATGATATGGAGGCTCATCTTCGAACGTGAGTCCAGCTCACGCATGTCTGGAGACGTTTCTGACGAGTGCATTGGCATAGGTTCACCGCGTCGACGATCATGACGGTCGTGTACGGGTACGAGATGGCGCCGCGGAACGACTTGTTCGCGTCGATTGCGGACCGGGCGAGTGAGATGTTGACCAATTGTTTCTTCCCTGGCGCGGCCTTGGTGAACACCTTCCCTGTCCGTGCGTATCATGTCCACGTTGCCATACTTTCTATCTGTCCGAGTCGCTGACGCACGTCCAGTCCAACACCTGCCCGAGTGGTTCCCTGGTGCTGGATTCAAACACTACGCCAAGATATGCAGAAAGCTGACGCGCGAGTTGCGTGATTTGCCTTTCAATTTCGTTCGAAAGCAGATGGCGGAAGGCATTGCGCCGCATTCGATGGTGTCTGAGATGCTTGAGAAGAATGAGGAAGAGGTCGTGATCAAGTCTGTTGCGGGAACGACGTATGCGGGTGAGTAAAGCACCCATGTGTTTGATTCCCCTCGGCTCACCTCGATTCAGCTGCGGTCGAAACGGTGAGTTGGGCGAATGGTCATGATCTCGGCTCGTCTGGGTACTGATGACAGATCGTAGTCGTCGTCCGCACTGTCGGCATTTATGATGGCTATGGTCATGTTCCCAGAGGTACAAAAGAAGGCGCAAGCAGAAATCGATCGGATCACGGGCGGAAGCAGGATGCCAGGTTTTGGTGATCGTCCCTCAATGATCTACCTCGAAGCGACGTACCGGGAAGTGCTCCGATGGTGCCAGGTCACCCCGCTAGGTAGGGGTTATGCGTTGATGTTCGTGCGGCTCGATGGCTGACAGCGGATGATTTTGGGAATAGGCGTACCGCACATGACTACGGGGCACGACGTGTACGAAGGCTATTTCGTTCCAAAAGGTCAGTATGGGCCGTTTATGTCAAGTATGCATTTCCGCTCACCCGAGGGGCCTAGACACAATCGTTTTCGCAAACATTTGGTACGTCAATTATGGTGTGATGTGTGCGCGGCTTATCTTATATGGCGCCACACTACTAGGTCGATGACACACAACGAAACCAAGTATCCCGATCCGATGCGATTCATGCCCGAAAGGTTCATCGGCGTCGACGGTCAGCTCACGGATGATATCGGTGAGCAGCAATATGGTTTCGGTCGGAGGTGAGTGCTTGAGTCTCGAGATACATTGCCGCGGCGTGAATGCTCCATGCTGATTCACACCCAGAATTTGTGTCGGCAAGTATCTGGCAGAAGCGTCCGTCTGGATTGCCATGGTGTCCATTTTGGCCGTGTTTGACGTGAAAAAGGCAAGGGATGAACAGGGCCGTGAGATAGATGTGGTACCCGAGTATACCCCGGGCGTGATCATGTGCGTGTCCAATGTTGCAGGAGAATTTGATCTGACTGATTCGCTATTGGAATAGTCATCCGAAGCCGTATCCTTTCTGTATTACCCCGAGGTCACCTCGTGCCGCTCAACTCGTTCAACAGACCGAGGTTGATGATTGTTCCCAAGGTGGACTACACACAGGTCTTTGTGTGTGTTGACTCGCATTGTGCGACATGTACGACACTGGGTGTATGAGGGTGTACCTGAACCAGCGCGGACGTTGTGTACATAGTACAACATTGTAGTTGAAACGTTGAAGTAGGAGGCTGTTATGGATCCAGGTTTTGAGACCAATAACCGTGGGAATGACGAGGTCAAGATACCGAGGTTTGTCTTGAAGACTCAACTCGCTCATTCGTTTGACTCGTTCCATCTCCACACTTGTCCCTCTACTGGTTCGAGCTCTATCGGTGGATCCCTGTATCTGAAGAGCGACTTTGCTTTGTGGACCGAGAGGGTGTCGACCTCATTTCACCTCACCAATGAGCCCTTGTCGACTTATTGGCCAGGGCATCTGCAACGATACCTTCCTTCATCGCATGGTCGGGTCACATTTTCGAATTCATCATATGATCGCCACTATCTTTGAAGCATTTCTGTGGTGCTTGGAGACCCTGGATACAAAGTTAACTCTTTCAGTCGATCCATTCCAATGTTTCATATGCTGGCGACCCTGGATTCAGAGGCGTGCATGTTCTCAACGAGAAGGATGGGACCAGTCCGAAATCGTGCGTACGTCCGTTCGGTGGCGAGGCGACTCTCGCCGCCAGATGTCACACACATGCCAGTCAACTATGACATCGTTATCTGGAACATCCGTCTCATCACGGCCCTTTCCGAAAACGGTGCTATCCGCCTCCCTCTTCGCAACCAGCGCTCAATAACAGTATATCCGCGCCTATGTAGGCCCTAAGCTGGCTGAAAACAACACTGTTCCTTCTTTGTTAGTGCAGAGGAGCCGAAATTTTTAAACGGGGGACTATTTCGAGTCGTTCAGCTCGATAGATGGCCTGACGGGTACGTACCTAGTTGTGTGGCGCGGACTCAGATTGATAATCTGAACCTCAGTTTTATGCCATTCCTTCGCTGAGCGCTGATGTCATACATGGAAGATTTGGTATGGCATTCCCCCGCTGAACCTGTTGAACGGACTGGAACTTCCCCGTTTCTGTGAGGCTGTTGCAAGGTGGCGGGGCTGCCAGAGTTACGAACCGTAAATACCTTTCCATTATGTATAAGTACGTGAGGTTTGAGACCTGACGTACGCCACCTAGAGATCCAAGGCTCGAGTCCCTTGTCCACTCCAACCAGACCAGCCACGCAGCATCCTTGTATAGTATCCCTATCACTTTCTATGTGTTGGTGCCTTACATCCAGCTGGATATCTCACAAGTTATGAAACATTGCGTGCTGCCTTTTTGGACACAATTTAGGCCGGCGTGCTGCATAACATAACAGGTTCAATGTCTCACCTTTGCGGCGTGATTGTCACTGATAACCTCAGTAAAGTGAGACTGGCCAACGTTGCCAATACTCTCGTCATATGCGTTCGCTATATAGACTCCCTCTCCCTGGGTCCGGATATCGCTCGTCCAGGCCACACGAACTCGCTAACATGTTCTATCTCACAACAGCAATTCCGACACTTATCCTAGCTATCCTCTACGTGAGGAACTTCGTCAAGAAGAGGCGCGACAATCCAGCAGGCTTACCGTTCCCCCCTGGTCCTCCCCGCCTCCCGATCGCCGGAAACTTCTTCGGGATCAAGGACATGGGGACCCAATGGCTGACGTACGCCGAATGGAGCAAGACATATGGTCCGTTGCTACTTGTCTCTTCATTTCAGTGGCAGGGGGTCTCACTGCTCCCGTGGTCCCGTGCAATATGACCAGGCGATCTATTGTACATTGAGATCTTTGGTCAAAAGCTCCTCATCACCAACTCTGAAAAGGTCACCGAGGACCTGCTCGATAAGCGATCGCAGAACTACTCGGATCGACCAAAGATACCCATGGTCGCTCTGTAAGCTGTCCACCCGTCATCGAGACGGAGACGCGTGTGTTATCCAGAAACTGAGTGCTGATTGATGCATTAGGATGGGATGGGACTTTAGCGTGGGTATGCTCCCATACGGGTCGTCGTGGCGCAAACACCGAAAGGCAATGCATCAAGTGCTGAGCCCGACCGCCATGCTCAATTATCGGGGTGCTCAACTGAACAAGGTGCATCAGCTCGTCAGGAACATTTCACAAGTACCCAACGACATGTTGGCTCATTTTCGAACGTGAGTCGTCCGCGCGCATCGCGTTCGCTTTCGTAGCCTTCACCTCGATATCTGACGTGAGTATGGCATAGGTTCAACGCGTCGACGATCATGGCGGTTGTGTATGGGTACGAGACAGCGCCACAGAATGATTATTTCTCCTCGATTGCGAATCGCGCGAGCGAGATGTTGACCAATTCTTTCTTCCCTGGTGCTGCCTTGGTAAACGTGTTTCCCGTTCGTACGTATCACTTTTCCATTTTCATCCTCTAAGAACATTGACGCGCGCGCATCTGAAACGAACGAACTGAAATAGTGAAGCACTTGCCCGAGTGGCTCCCCGGTGCTGGATTCAAACGCTATGCCAGGACATCCAGAAAACTAACGCGCGAGATGCGCGATTTACCCTTCGATTTCGTTCGAAAACAGATGGCAGGGGGGACTGCGCAGCATTCGATGGTGTCAGAGATGCTTGAGAAGAATGAGGAAGTTGAAGTTATCAAAGCTATTGCGGGAACGACTTATGCATGTGAGTACGCACTCTCGTCTTTGATTCCCCTCGACCCCTGACTTTTTTCGTCTTTGCAGCCGCAGTGGAAACGGTGAGCTAGGCAATAGCCATGGTTTCGGTGCTTGATTACATGCTCATAACCATCGTAGTCGGCGTCAACTCTTTCATCCTTTATGCTGGCCATGCTCATGTTCCCCGACGTGCAAAAGAAGGCGCAAGCAGAGATCGATCGCGTCACGGGTGGAAACAGGATGCCAGATTTTGGTGACCGCCAATCGATGGTCTACCTCGAAGCGGCCTACCGGGAATTGCTCCGATGGGGCCAGGTCGCACCGCTTGGTAGGGGTTGTGCATTGATGTTAATGCAACTAGATGGCTGACAGCAGGTGATCTGGGGGTGGTGCTTTACGCGGACAGGCGTACCGCACATGACCACGGGACACGACATGTACGAAGGCTATTTCATTCCGAAAGGTCAGGACGGCCCGTTTATGTGAAACATGTATTGCCGCTAACGCGAGGGGGCTAGACACGCTCGTTTTTCCAAACATCTGGTACGTCGAACGCACGATTGTGACATGTGCGCTGCTTTCGGCTGAGCCTATCCGGCGCTTGCTAGGTCGATGACACACAACGAAGACAAGTATCCTGATTCGATGCGGTTCATGCCTGAAAGGTTCATCGACGCCAACGGTCGGCTCACGGACGATATGGCTGAACAGTTGTTTGGTTTTGGTCGGAGGTAAATGCCTTGAGTTGCGAGACGAAACCAACTCTTAACTTTTGAGCATGCACATGACTTGCTGATCTACTTGCGATGCATAGGATCTGTGTCGGCAAGCACTTGGCAGAAGAGTCCATCTGGATAGCCATGGTGACTATCTTGGCTGTACTTGACGTTAAAAAGGCCAAGGACGAACACGGACGTGAGATTGACGTGGTGCCCGAGTATACGACGGGTGTGATCATGTGCGTGTACGATGTTTCAGGAAGGTTGGATCTGACTGATGAGTGTTGCAATAGTTATCCGAAGCCGTATCCTTGTCAAATCACCCCGAGGTCACCTCGTGCAGCTCAACTCATCCAACAGACCGAGGTCAATGATTCTTAGACAAGTACGGCACACCGCACACACGAGGGTTTTGTTTGAATCAGCGCTGACGCTGTGTAGTTTTACGTTGTAATTATGGGGTGGCCTGTGACTAGTCTCTATATATGTTCCAACTTATGCTGCCTGACTGAAATGACTTGGGGACGATTACTATCATCATGGAACACCAAATGCAAATCACATCCTGATTCCATATGCTTTAATGTAGGTATTGGTAGCGGGGCCTGAGATACTACTAAAGATACTGTAGTACGTTCGTGTCGTGGCCAGCCTTCATCCATCCCACCACCACCACCGCACCTGTGAGTTCTCACAAGTCCCTTCTTCAACGTGCCTCCAGTTTTGATTGATATTCTGAACCTCAGCTTTACGCCATGCCGTCGCTGACCGGACCCTTGATCTGTCGACGTATGTATATGGAAGACCTGCAGTTGTTGAACATGCCGTTGTCTATTTCTGCGAGGGGCCTGTCGCAAGATGGCGCGGAGCCTGGAAACCGTGAGTGTCTTTTCATACTAGGTTTGAGACCTGCGTATGCAAACTAGGACAAAAAGAGATCTAAGGGTCCCTCCAGCCCAATTGCCACGGACGACTGAGTCACTTGTCCATTCCAATCTGACAGGCCTCACGTTTGGCGCCTTCTCCTGGGCCAAGTATGCCAAGATCGATCGAGCAACATTTGATTGTTCCCCGATCATTTACTGGAAGCAGGCGTCAACGCTCGGGGGATGATGGGAATCTCTCCACTAAAAGAGTGTACGCTCACGCCGTGTTAGTGTCGTCTCATACTTGACAATGTCTGAGATGGTTATAATGACTCACCTACGCTTTATATAGTATTGTTATCACTTTTTATAAGTTAACGCCTTAGCCCTGCTGCCGGGCCTCCCTGGCTTGTCATAAGTATGATACATCCTCCCAAGTTTGTGTTACCTTTGGACGGCGTTGTCAAGCATGGGTCTAATGTCTCACCTCTGCAGCACAGTTATCGACGATGTTCCTGGCAAATGAGACTGGCCAACGATGCCAATCCTCTTTCGTCATATCCGTTTGCTATATAGCCCCCTTGGGATCAGGTATTGCCGTCGTCCAGGCCACGCCTGCTCACTAACTTCATGTTCTATCTCGCCACAACAATCCCGATTCTCATCCTAGCTGTCCTCTATGTGAGGAACTTCACCAAGAAGAGGCGCGACAATCCAGTAGGCTTACCGCTCCCCCCTGGTCCTCCCCGGCTCCCAATGGTTGGCAACTTGCTCGGGATCAAGGACCTTGGGGCTCAGTGGCTAACATACGCCGAATGGAGCAAGAGATACGGTCCGTTGCCGTCCTTCTTCCATTTCCAATGACGGTGGGCGGGCCACACCGCCCACGTGCTCACGCGCAACATGACCAGGCGATCTATTGTACATTGAGATCCTCGGTCAAAAGATACTCATCATCAACTCTGAAAAGGTCGCCGAGGACCTGCTCGATAAGCGATCGCAGAACTACTCGGATCGACCGAAGATACCCATGGTCGCTCTGTAAGCTGCCTGCCCGTCATTAAGACGGAGAAGTGTGTGTAATCCTTCCTGGGACTCAGTGCTAATCACTGCGTCAGGATGGGATGGGACTTTAGCGTGGGTCTCCTCCCATACGGACCGTCGTGGCGCAAACATCGAAAGGCGATGCACCAAGCGCTGAGCCCGACCGCCATGCTCAATTATCGAGGTATTCAACTGAACAAGGTGCATCAGCTCGTCAAGAATACTCTACAAGTACCCGACAACATAGAGGCTCATCTTAGAACGTGGGTCCACCCGCGCGCGTTGCGTTCGGTTTCGCTTCCGTCACTGACGTGCGCATGGGATAGGTTTACCGCGTCGACGATCATGGCGGTCATATATGGGTATGAGATGGCGCCGCAGAACGACTTTTTCGCGTCGATTTCGAACCGCGCAAGTGACATGTTGACCAATTGTTTCTTCCCCGGTGCCGCCCTGGTAAATGCGTTTCCCGTCTGTGCGTGCCACCTCGTCATTTTCATCCTCTGTGAAATCGTTAACGCGTCTACAAATTAACGAACGAAAACAGTGCAACACTTGCCCGAGTGGTTCCCCGGTGCTGGATTCAAACACTACGCCAAGATATGTAGAAAGCTGACGCACGAATTGCGCGAGTTGCCCTTTGAATTTGTTCGAGGGCAGATGGCGGAGGGGATTGCGCCGCATTCGATGGTGTCGGAAATGCTCGAGAAGAACGAGGAGGAAGACGTTATCAAATCTGTTGCGGGAACTGCTTACTCATGTGAGTATGCACGTCCGTTTCAGTGGGAACCTTGTCATCTCTTACCCTTGATATGTGCAGCTACGGTTGAAACGGTGAGCCGGACGAATGGTTATGGTTTCGGTGCTTGACTACGTACTCATGGCCATTGTAGTCAGCATCAACGCTTTTGTCCTTTATGCTGGCCATGTTCGTGTTCCCAGACGTACAAAAGAAGGCGCAAGCAGAGATTGATCGCATCACGGGCGGAAACAGGATGCCAGATTTTGGTGATCGCCCGTCGATGATCTACCTCGAAGCGACTTACCGGGAAGTGCTCCGATGGGGCCGGGTCGCACCACTCGGTAGGGGCTGTTTAATGTGGGCACGGCTTGATGGCTGACAGTAGATGATTTGGGGCATGGTGGTGTGTTTTACATTGACAGGTTTACCACACATGACCACGGGGCACGATGTGTACGAAGGTTATTTCATTCCGAAAGGTCAGGACGGCTCGTTGACATCGAGTATGCATTTCCGCTCACCCGAATGGGCTAGACACGCTCGTTTTTGCAAACATCTGGTACGTCGACATACGGTGCCACGTGTAGGCGGTTTTGGCTGAATGTATGGTATCTGGTGCTTGCTAGGTCGATGACACACAACGAAGACAAGTATCCTGATTCGATGCGGTTCATGCCCGAAAGGTTCATCGACACCAACGGTCGGCTCACGGACGATAGGGCTGAACAGTTGTTTGGTTTTGGTCGGAGGTGAGTGCCTTGAGTTGTGAAAAGAAGCCAACGAGCATGATATGACGTAAATGCGCCATACTGACGTTCATGCGATGCATAGGATCTGTGTCGGCAAGTATTTGGCAGAGGAATCCGTCTGGATAGCCATGGTGTCTATTTTGGCTGTGTTTGACGTGAAAAGGGCAAAGGACGAACATGGACGCGAGATTGACATGGTGCCCGAGTATACGAAGGGTGTGATCATGTGCGTGTCCGATGTTCCAGGAGGGTTTGATCTGACTAACGAGCGTTGCAATAGTTATCCGAAGCCGTACCCTTTCTGCATCACCCCGAGATCACCTCGTGCAGCTCAACTCGTTCAACAAACTGAGGTACACAATTGAGGCGCACACACCTCCGTGCCGTGGTCGCTGACGCTGTGTAGTACACATACCGTTTTGTGGTTATAAAGCTGTGACATATGATTTATGTAATAAGACTTGATTTGTTGCGTCAACTCGGAGGCTGCTACTCCTGTGCACCGTGTAATGACACAAAGACAGACCGGCTGATCTGATCTAGATACATGTAATGCGAATGGTCCATACTGGTACAAGTGTACGCTAAATTAATGCATGTCAATGTGGTGTACAATAAGATACTCGTTCCTCGTGAGGGTCGTGGCTGATATGGACAACGTGAAGGACATAAAGTTACAACATAACTGCTATATCCTGTGGGAGAGCTGAGCTATGGAAACTGATAGGGGTGGGAACGGTACTCACCACCTAGGCTGAATCTTTCGTTCTGGGTAAAGATGCATCATGATCTGGTCTGTGATATACTCTGCCTCGACCTGAGAGGTAGCTGTTCTGTGCCCAGTATAGGACGGGTGTCTGTGCGGGAGCTGTGGCGGCCGCCCGACATCGCTCGGTCGAGAAGGACGTGAAACATGACTGGTGCGATGCGGTGGACCATACCCAGGATAATGCCACCTGTCGTCTGATGCACCAGACTCTGGGCTATCTCTCGCCCGTCGCATCGAACGCGTGTTCAGATCAGGTCTCCGCATCTCAGATATCGTGCGCTTCCGATGTTCCTGGACCTCCTCCCCCGCGCGACGCGCCATGGCTGTTTCCTTAAGATAGCGTTCCGTGGCTTGTGCACGGGAGGAGGAGATCTTGTACGTGCCTTCGCAGTAGAAGCCGCCTGGGACGCCGCGGCATGGGTAGACGCCCTTGACGGTCTGTGGGTTATTGGGGAAGATGCAGTCGCGTTGGGAGCATTTGTTGTGGTAAGACGAGGGCCAACCGGGTGGGAGAGTCGTGGGCTTTGGCTTTCTGGAAACTAGGTACTTTTTAGTCGTATGTAGGGTGACGTCGGAGGAAGGCGTACGCACAAAAGATCATATCGGTTCGTCAGGGTGCGGAAAGAAGAAAAAAAAAGGGCTGGCTGTGGAAGGGGCGTTGCGTGTGCTTAATACTGTACCTCAGCCGGTTTGGTTGGTTGGCTTATCAAAGGGCCGAGTCAGCATGGGGCGCGGCTGGACATGCATTATAATCGTGTCCGTGTGATGAGGTCACTTGCACTGCTGGGAGCGCACCGCCGCGGCCTCGGTTCGTGCCATTGATCCGGTTCGAGAAAGAGGACGGCTCTAATTAGTCTACGACGTTTGAGCATCGAACCTGAAATTGCTTGAAACACCACTGACCTTGACGTTCAAAGGCCGAGGAATGATGTACATCCACTGATGGGATTCGGAAGCACGCGGGGCGAAAAGAGAGACGGATGGTTACTTGAAATGGGTTAGAGCGTCGGCTAAGTATCGAACGCACGAATTTAATAAGCACTACACGGCGTTCGTACAAGACTCACACATCTGAACGAGTGACATCTCTGCAAACGTCAACTCCCGTTGTCCCGCATCGGGCCTCGTCATGATTGCGGCACAATGGGATTGACATTTTGGCTTGCACCTCGGGATAGAGCAAGGAGTCTCCCAAGGGCAATTAGTCAATAGCGTAAAACTCGCAGGTGATTCGAGTAATTTCATTCAGACCTCGAGGTGGACATGAGGTGACCGAAGGGCGGATGAGATATGCCTTTCCCGAGAAGTTCTAGACGTAAAGCACGTACGCTCTACCGAACAAGACTTGGCCATTGACACACGTGGCAATGTTTGGCAAAGGCTTCAGAAATCAACAAACATGACACCTTTCACTCGTTCATCCACGTGCCACTGATAATAGCGACTCTTCCATGGCACAGAAACGAAAGGCAGCCGACGCAGAGCTAGAGGATTCACCTGTCCGCAACAGACCGTCTGGCATCACCCTAGCCTACCCAAGTCTTTCCCATTCACCATCAAAGCCGCCGCCCTTTCAACAACCGACTCAGCTGCTCACCTTTTCGTATACCCCTGATCACGTTCTCGAATTCAATGATTCTGCACTGCGCTATTATATCGACCCTCCCATTGGAGCTGACCTTGGATATGGGTATGACAAGTGGATTAGACGACCTGATGAACGTGGTCGGTTGGATCCGCTCCTGCAGGCGTGGTCACGGTTCAAAAAAGGCTTGTGCGAAGGACCTTCGTCATCCCAGTCAAGAGCACCTGACATTCATGTCGTAAGCTGGAGAGGGATCATGACCAAGTAAGATCCCCTGCTCATCGCCTATATGTCAACATATTGATTTCATTGCTCTTCTTGTGAGAGAGGATACTCATAGCACCTTATGAAGAAAGAGACGGTTGGGAACTCAATGTCATGCGTGTTGGCGGGACCTTGTACTTTGAGGAACACTTGAGTGAGGCAAAGCTCAAGGGAAAGTAAGAGGATGTCTCCCAGGGATTGTGTAATGCTCATCACGTTTTCAGGAATGAGATGGAGCCTCGCCACCGACGTCAGACGTACTATGGTTATGCGTTCGAGTCTTACTGCACGACCTCGACCCCGGGTCGTCGAGAGGACGACTCGTCTCGTGTCCATGGTTGGGGTGGGGACGTCAATACCAATGTTCAGTGGTGCAGTGTCGTGAAAACAAAGCTCGGTGATCGCAGGATCGTCATCGGGGGAGAGGTTGACTGTGTTCGTGGTATGCCATCCAGTTTGTCGTAATATCCAAGGACTCAACATCAAACTTTCGGTACTAGGAAAATATTCTGGAAACACGGCAAACTTTGTCGAGTTGAAGACTTCTTTGACTATCCGAGGATTCGCAGATGAAACTAAATTCGAAAAGTATGCATCCACGTGCCTATTCCTTGGGACAACAATTTAGCCCCATACAGGAAACTCCTCAAATTTTATCTACAGTCATTCCTCCTCGGGGTGCCAGTACGTTCATTTGGAGTTCTGTCACAGCTTATCAATAATCGTGAGATAGGAAATCGTTGTCGGGTTTCGTAAGCCATCTGGGCAACTCGTAACGACGCAGTCATTCCGGACTGTCGAGATACCCCGATCCATTCGGGGTCGGCCCGGGGCTTGGGATCCCCTTATCTGCTTGGCTTGGGGGGACCGATTCCTGTCGTTTCTGCACGATACGCTTCCCGTGAATACGGGCAAGGATGTCTGGCGCGTTACATTGTCACCCAAGGTAGGCATCGCCATTGCCAAGCTTGACGCGTTAGGAGTAGAAGACGTCATGGGAGGTGATGATCGCGTCGGATTCTTGCCGCGATGGTATTGGGATGAGATGGGACTCGACGCAGACGGATCCGGATACGCGTCTGTCCATCGCGGTGAGAGTTCGCAAATACAGGGCACCTGCACGAGTGGTGTTCCCCCGGGATGGCGCATATGATCAAAGGAGATCATCTGATGTAGTCCTTGCGGGCTGTTGCCACGCTTGCCACCCATATGTGATTGTTATTAACCCGTACGTTTTCCGCGTGAAGTCCGGATGCTGTCATGATTCTAATTAGTCGGACTTGCCTGTGCTGCTTCGGGTTGTCCGGCATCCTTGGCCCGGTTGTTTCAGGCCAGCTCAGCGTGTTCCGGAAACGGACGACGTTGACACACATTCCCCCTCGCTGGTAAGAGCAAGACACACGACCTTGTGGTCTCGTCGTGTTTTAATGTGGTCCTTGGAGAGCGTGTACGCCAGTGTAGGATATTTACATGCACAGTCAGGCACAAATCGGAATGTTCTGGGTATAAAAAGCGTGGGAATTAGGATGAATAAGACGAGCGCGTCGTCGCGCGTGGCTGCTCCCTAACGCGCTCCTCACCATTTCACACAGCGGACAGCGCACCCCCATCGCCGTCCACAACAGCGACAAAACACTCCGCACGTCGCCCACAACAGCGTGCGCTGTATATATCTGTACCACTTGTATATATACCTCCCACACCCACCACCCGGCGCGCGCCAATGGTCACTCCGTCGTCCTCGGTAACCTCCCCGTCGCCCCCATTGACATACGTACAACCACACAGCCCGTCTCTCTCGACGGACATGGATCCTTCGGAGAGGGAGGAAAGAGACAAGGCCATTCGAAAGTTTTTAGCCAGTGCCGAACTTTCCGTGGTAAGTTTCGTGCTCGCTGGCAACCGCGAGACGCGTTGGTGCTCCAGTGGGCCGCGCCTGCAGTCATGCCTCCATCTTCCAAAGATCTTGGCATGCTGCTCGTCGTGTTGCCCACCTCCGCCGTGTGCTCGTGTCGTGACCAATTCGAGTGACGCAGGCTAACGTCCCCTGTCTCATCCCCACAGGTAGTCCGTGGCCTCCGCGCCCGCTTGTCATATGCATCATATAAAGCCACTAATAATATTCCGCATATCTCGCTCAACGATCTCGAGGCCAAGACCCGTGCAATGTCGGTTACCCCCTCTCGCTTGATCGGCACCAAGCGCAAGGCTGCCGGGGGTACCAATTATAATAATAACTTTGCCACCCAAGGCAGCTCGACACGCCGGGCTGGCAACCTATCTTCTCCCTCCGTATCTGCGTCATCGACAACTGCTGCTTCGCGTTCCCATCACTATCCCACGGGTACCACATCTTACTCGAATCCACCTCAGAGTCTTTACACCGCTCTTCTCGGGCCACCTCCGCTGAAGCAAGCACGTACAGTGCATAATTCAGCTGATCCTCCCGTACAGGCGCCATCCCGTTCGACAGCCGGATCTCGTGTACGTTCGCGCCGGGGAAAAAACTCGGCATACGTAGTACGCAGTATTGCTGAAGGCACACGCGCTCAGTCGCGTAACCGAAAGGAAGAGGCATCACGCGTCAAGGTCAGGAGCAGCAAGGGAAAACGAAGAGGGTCCGCGGAGGAAGCGACCGATGTGGAGAGAAAGGCTGTGGCCACGCTCACGTCCCTTCTTCAATCACGTCCATCAATCGCTAGCACGTCATCACCTCGTTCTTCCCTGTCAGCCGGATCCGAAGGCTCGTTCCTTTCTCATTCGCAATACGCTCAAAGTTCAGCGCGAACAACCACAGCGCCTTCTTCACAAGTACCATCAGCGGAGTCCTCCTTCTCTATTCCGGCTGTTACGAGGGCCGCTACACCCCCGCGAGTTCCTAATGAGAGCATATACTCTGCTTCTACCCCACGAGCCGATGACGAAGAGGCAGCAAACTTGATGCTGTATCTGCACACCTCCCCGTCCCCCGCACGCCCCACCACGACACGAGACAGGGACGCGAAGGACTTGTCCGCGTTCCGGGCGTTGGGTGGCGGTGGGTCGCTCCGCGCAAAGGGCAGGGTGCTTTTCTCTGGCGGTGACGATGGAAGGAGCCCACTGCGGAGTGAAAGCAGCTTCACCATTGACACCTTACCAGGGAGTCAAAATTCCCAGACGATGGGCCAACCGCATCGTCTCGACCCCGTCAGCAATCACGCAGGATCGCTGGCACCTGCTGCCCCGATGCAGCCGACGGTGGTTCCTCCGACCCCTGTACCTGAAGCTTCTCCCACGCCATCCCAACTACTTCCGGCTCCTCTGTCACCCTCAGGGCAGACAGAAGCTCTATTTCCCCAATCGCAAGCTCCGCCAACCCCTGGCGGTGTCCCGTTTAATCTGAACGACTTTATAAATGTTTCTCCTTCACCCGCAACGTCTACCGTACCCCGCTCTGCGATCTCATTGAAGTCGGGATTGGGCGCAAATCTGCGCACAGATCTAGGACGGAAACTTTTTGAAGAAGAGCAGCATCGTCATCAACATCTAACATCCTCATATAACCATGGTGACGGACTACGGCACGAGAAGAACGGAAGTAGCTTGGGAGCAAGCATCGACCTCTCGACGCGCTAGTTCCTGCACCATTCGAGGACAAATCTATCTCGTCAAATTTTCATTCGATAATTCATTCATACGCGGAGCAAATGTTGTATCAACTACATCTGTATCAACCACGGCGGCGGCAGCAATAATCTATTCGGTCTTGATATGTCGCAGCAACCCATGGAACCACTCGTCTTATGCGCACGAATTACGAATGTCTGTGGAACGGGAAACCCCACGAATTATTATTTACTTGATTTTCACGACGTGCCCGTCGAATGTCTATCCTTATTATCTCGCTTTCGCGCTTGATTTCTTGTGCAGGTGGCACCTGCAACATCCTTCTTGAACGCCAATTTCCTTTCTCGTCTCTAATCCAACCCCATCATTGGCGTGGAATCACGCTGAACTCTGGTTGCTTGTTTTCCTTTTTCTCCTTTATTAATACGTCTCTTCTTGACCTGCACGGCCAGGCTGTATTATCCATCTTCCTCCCAGCGATGTACCCATGTTAATTTCTTCCATCAATCCAAGACTTTTTCTTGTTTCTCCTCGCGGGATTGCTAACTCGTGCTGGTTCCCCCAGACAGGGAATTTATCCCTGATCGTGCCCCCCTTGTTTAACAGATATCTCTCGGCTCCCTCGAGTTCTATGCACTATCTTCGCTGCTTGCTTTTGGATGCTAATGCAAGCTGTATTGCAGCAAGACGAGCCTTTCATTCAGACCGCGGAATATCATCTTGATCTTCCCAGAAACGCAACGCGTTTGTCTTGGCGGTCTGGTTGTGGGGGCGGCTGTGACGAGGGCTGGTGCAGCGTTTTGGGCTCTCACTCGGTATCTGTTGGTCGCGTGCGACGCGCGGTTCTTTGCATGGGACCGTGGAGGTGCATGCACATGCTCCATCCTACATGACGGGCCACGTGCTCGGTGCTCACGCAATTCCTGCTTCCCATAGTCCATCTACACCATTGAAGCCATACATGACTGGGTACTATATTACATGTCGGTAACGAATGGTGTTCCGGCTTCGGTAGATCTATATACTGCATATGCATCACCGCAAAGAGTCGCGGAAAAGTAAAAAGTAAAATGAATTGACCCACCCGAGAGAGGAGCCTAATAAAAAAGAATTGGCCCACCCCGAGAGTCGAACCGACTCCTGGGTCACTATGAGGGTTACTAAGTGCGCTAGGTGGGCAATAAGACAGTATTACAAAACAAATCATAGCCTGATGAGATCGGCGCTATTCAACTCACATGCTGATGGGGATTTGGCTGGCCTATCGGCCGGATGTGCTGGTACAGGCCCGAGAGACGCTGGCGGGGAGTGCAATAAACTGTTTGGTCAACCAACACAAATTTTTAGTAATTAGGGATTGTTCCGAGAAGCACAAGAGGGATCCCGAGTTCAACGAAAAGTGCTGTTCAATGTTCATGAGTCATCTTCTAGGTCTGTTGTGAGGTTGGCCTCCTACTAGTTGGAGCGACGGCGACCTGACGAAGGCCATCCAAAGGACAGTTTAGGACATCACCGGGGGCCCATAACGAAGTGCCAAGGAATTTCCCACCAATGGCCCACCATACGTGTGGAATCCCACCTCACACTGGCAACAAAATCACGACTTGTAAGATCTGGGACAGAAAAATCGACACCGTGGTTCAAAAAAGGTAAAATGAATAGGCCCACCCCGGCGAGAGTCAAAAGAAGTTACAAGTGCGCTAGGTGGGCAGTATATTAATGCAACAAAACAGATGATAGCCTGAGGTCAAAAAAAAAAGTAAAATGAATGGGCCTACCCCGAGAGTATATGACAACACTACAAAACAAATCATAGCCTGATGAACAAGATCACGACTTGTTGCGATCCGGCAGGTCAAAAATTGTACTATACGGCATGATCTGTAGAAAATCGACTGTATCTCCACCAGGGCGAGTGGGATAGCGGTTCACTTGTTGTAGGATGCTACACAGGGGCTAAATACACAAAAGAAGCAGTTGTTGTGTTGACCGTGCTCACGTGTTAAGCGCGTCACTTTCTACCATCACAATCATCTCCGAGTCGTGCTGCTCCACACCACTACTAAATAAGACAGTACTAGGGTCCACGGTTAAGTTGGTACAACAATGACGATCTTCGCGAGACTGACATGTCGATTCCACAGTTTGTTCCACAACCGTAGATACCCCACCTTCAGGCTGTTAACACAAGTACCAAGGGCGACACGGTGAACAAGGTGTACCTCAAGACCAATATCTCGATCTATAATCGGGTCGACGGGGTGCCATCGCCAGATAGGACGGATTTCTCGCAAATGGAACTCTGGATGGAGTTCAAAGCGAAAAAGATCGGCGCGCCCTTCCGAGATTCTCGCATTGACACAGAAGAAGAACGTCTCTTGGCAATCGAGACTGGATCTTTCACGCCGGACACCGACGAGGGAAGGAAGGCGCGTGGGCAACTGGCACACTACGCCGGTGCTCACCATAGCCAGCAGTTTCGCCATTTCTCATTTTCTGTTGTCATCCAAGAGGATTATGCGCGGTTCCTGCGATGGGACCCTTCCGCTACTGTGGTGACTGCCGAGTTCAACTACCGCACGAACCCAAGGTTAATGGCCGAATTTTTGTGGCGGTTCGACCATCTATCTCCCAAGCAGCGGGGTCACGATGCGTCAATCCAGCCTGCAAACCTTGCGCCTGAGGTAGGCGCGCGCGTAAGGGAGAAACTAGGGATCAAGAACAGCGACATCGCGCTATACCAGTACGAGGTGCCTGGGTTGGTCGGAATGGGCTACGCATATGGACCGAGGTTTCCCACCGAAAATCGATCGCTTGTCAGCCGGTGTACTCGTGGCTTACCCGTCGTTTGGATCCCAAACAAAGACGCGCTCGGCGGCACCAAGTCATGCGGAGAACCTGGCTCCCACAGTGAACAAAACGTAGATCAATCCGTTGGCGAAGATGCCGCGAAGAAAGGGCAGTGGTCTGAGGAAAGAGTCATCTACATGAAAGACACCTGGCCATTCCTCTCGGATCTACCAGAGGTTGAAGTGATCCCC
This sequence comes from Boletus barrowsii, assembly GCA_038088775.1. Lineage (NCBI taxonomy): Eukaryota > Fungi > Basidiomycota > Agaricomycetes > Boletales > Boletaceae > Boletus > Boletus barrowsii. The sequence goes on along the minus strand of JBBPJP010000023.1, from coordinate 45,665 downwards.
GAACACGAGATTTATGACATACTCCACCACCACAGAGAACTCCCAACATTCCGGAACTTGTAATCGGTGGGGATGTCGACGGAGGTAGGACGCAAACGCAAGAGCTGGTGGATGCTCCATGGCTGTGTGTGCAGCCGAGGATCTCCCCATATCAACACTACCGACTCGTACATGGGATCGTAGGACGTCCATTTTTCCAGTTTGACTGCACAAAGCAGCTCGTCACAGCTGTCTTTGACGCACTCCAAGGTGAGTTTTCTATTAGCAGTTTCCAAACGGTACACTGACATAGGAACATAGCGCATTCGCATGCAGTGAATCACGCAAATCTCTTGCATCGCGATATCAGCGCGGGGAATATCATTTTGACAGACAAGGGCAAGGGACTACTGATTGATTGGGAAATGGCGAAGAAGATGGACGAGCGTGGGAGCAGGCGCCCCGATCGCACGGTAAGTCATCCATCCGGTGCAATACGATCGCGGTCTCACTCTCGTCAGGGAACATGGCAACTCATGTCTGCAAAGCTCCTTCAGCAGCCTGGAAAGTTCCACACGGTCACGGATGATCTCGAGTCCTTCCTGCATGTCCTCGGATGGATAACTTTACTCTACGTTCCTGCCGTTGATTCCTATGATGCTGAGGATCGCGGCGAGGACATGGGCATGTTTGATCAACATTCCGTCCGGAAAGGACGTCCCGATCGGGGCGGGCATCAAAAGTCCCTGCTCTTGGCAGTAGGCAAGTATCCATCGTCCACTTTTCAGCCTAGATGCGAGACCCCTCTCTCCGAACTCCTGCAAGAATTGAGGAAACCGTTCAAGTCACTCTATGCCGATCCTCCCACCGACGCTGACCGGAAGAAGGTCGATGTCCCCCGCGACCAGCTAAACCTGAAACTGTTGAAACTGTATCTCGCCATTGATGAATACGATCAAGACGGCTCTAGACAAGCAGGAATGGCCTACGGACGACAAGGCGGATGAAAACCTACCCATCTGTTTCCCTGATGAGACACCACGTCAGGAGCAAATCAGGACTAGCCATCGTCAGCGCTCACAAGCCCTGTGTCCAAGCTCGAAAGTGTCATCCGGTAGCTCGAAGCGTGCGGCGAGTCCGACACCAGGGCCTCATTCAAAACGTCGTCGTGGCACGCCCGCCGCATCTGGGACTCGGTGTTGATTGTCGTTGGATTGTCTTCCATTGCTAGATCTGTATCTTATTCTCTGACCGTAATTCCTCGGCGATCTTGTATGCACTCCCTATCCCCTCAATTGTACAGAGTAGAACCAAATCTAATTCTTCGTCAAAGCAAATAGGACATGTCGAGTCCTCCCAGCTCGCCGGGCGCCGGCCGAGTCATGCATACCGATTAGTAAGAACGCAACAAAAAAATTAACGATCACACGGACTGCATCTTTGTATGCTCAATAGAACATGATACACTGTACCCAATTGACCTTCCAAGCTCGCGCTCGTCAACAACCGTAGTGCTTCAGCTAAGTCAGTCACCTGCCCTTGCAACCGTCTTCCCGCTGGTCACGGGGCCGGCGACGATTTGATCGGCATATCACTCACCTCTCATTGCTACGTGACGTTAGCACGAGGCATATATATTGAACGTCATGAGATCCATTCCATTCCTGTCAGTCAGAATGTGCAATTGCATAGTCCGAACTCTGAGCCGTATATTACAGATGCATATCGAGCCATTCAGTCATGATGCATGACTCATGAATCGATGTCCATAGGCCGCTTGCCAATGTCCACCTACATAGGTAGAGTCGTCCCAATCTCCCTCGGTATCTCCTCGACATCCCCTGACCCCTCGTCCTGCCCGACACCCGCGAACACCATTACCGTTCCGCCAGCGTCCGAGTCGCGGCTGTATGACTGCAAGCCAAACCCGGTGTCGATCCCGCCACTATATCTAACCCCATTATCATGTGTGTACAACTCCCGTATGCCCATGATGAATCGAGGGGTCAGCGTGAATACGGGTACATATTGCACGATAACGGTCACAATCAGTTTCCAGCCGTAGTTTTGAAGTATTCCCGCGGCGGCCAATTCGTTAACGAGGTTGAACATGAATACTCTGTCACGGCAAGTCAGTCCCAGTTTGTTTGCTTGTGAGCCTGCGAAGCAGTGGAGGACACGGAACGGATGACGTACGCGAAGAAGTAAAAGATGCCCTGCTTGACGAGCATGCTTATGTACCGATTCTGCTGCCACTGCCTTGTCACACGGTACATTTCAAGCAACTGCTGGGTGAATTGGACAATCGCGAACGCGAGCACCGCTGTACCATGCGTAATCTGTAAAATGGAGTTGATTTTCGTCCAAGTGAACGAGGTAGGGTCCACGGTGCAAACTGTAAAGTCGAGGATATGAACGGTAGCCGCTTTGAGGTGGCGGGAAAGTGGGATGGGGGTAAATAACTCGTTAGTCAAGCATACCAGTGATTCCACCAGACTGTACGTACCCGACAAATTCCTCGGATCGCTCTGGATGGCAGCAGTGAGGATAAGGGACACGATCTCCAAAAAAAACGATGCAAGAAGAGCGCCGAGGACTAATTTCGATCGGCCATACATTGCCCACACCCGGAGGATCATCATCACTGCGGTCATCACCAGAGTTTGCCTCTTCAAAAGGTGAACAAAATGATAACTTACAATCAGCTGCGCCAAGAAACAGAAGAAATGCCCATCCTCTGATGGCAATGATTGTTTTGCCTTGGAAGCGTTCGTGAATAGGATAGGTAAGCTTTGGGCGATTGTGCTCACAACTGTTTAAAAGAATCCGGAGTTGTTGTGGATCCCAACATTGAAAATAGGAGAGATACGTACGTCTATGATAGACGGTTTAGTGTGCGCATTATTCATTAGCGTTGGAAGAAAATACCTTTGCAGGCCCAGATAGAAAACTACTTCCTACTTGGGATATAGTAGAGTCACGTTCTGATAAATGTCACATCAAATGCCAAGCATACTGAGCGTAGAAATTCTGATGAACGACTTAGGCCCGTTAACATTCGGCATGCTTGCAATGACACGGACTCACATGAGATGATAAAGGCCACAATAGCGAACCTGTAACCACAGTTAGCTTGCTACAGGACGTGAAATCGTATCGGGTTCTCCAATACAGACAAGAACGAATAATGTTGACACCAAGCTCCAAGGCTTGGTCTATGGTCTCGTGAGTGAAGTGCTGCCTTGACAAGTATATAGGTAACTGCGGACCCAAATGTACTCGACCTACATCGGTTATCAGCGAGAGGTTCATGTGTGAAAGTACGACGTGGCGTTATACCTCATTTGAAAATGTAAGGACTGACAATATAGAAGTTCGTGCATGATGTTGAAAGGGAACCTATGGCTTACCATAATCATATCCGACGGCAGTAAGAATAGCCACTATGTCAATGCGATATGTAAAGCTGTGAGATTGTCAATGGTTTAGTACGCGTGAGAACGAGCATACGGGTAAACATAGTCATTCTGCTGAAGGATAGTCAGTATAAATTGTGGTGCAGAGGACATGGTCTTGATGATCCTGCACGCGTGGTCGGATTGAAGTTGCAAGCGCTGCAGACAGAGAGGTGTCGATAAGCCAGCAGAAGGACTGCCGCGATGATCACAAGGCAAGTGGGTATATATCGGCGATGGTAGTATTTGTGCACAGTTTTCGCAGGAAGGAAAGCTTGGCGTTCCGACTAGTGTTTAGTCTGACTAATCGCGACTTCTCTTCCAGGCTAAGATAGCACTGCGATCGTTCACCGCCAGCGTTTACAATCCGGGGACCAGGGGCACCACCCCCTACAACAACCATCTTAGAATCCATCATGTTCAGAATGATAAAAATCGGGTCAATGCCAGGCTGTTACCGTAATATCTGAATCGTGTCCGCTTGCGACGCTGATGTCTGATCATCAAATCATCCTACCTCGAAATTCTGTCATGCTGTCTCCTGTGTTCATTCTGAACTCCCAAGTGATTTGCACTGACCGTAGTTCACAGCATCATTTCTCCACAGCACCAGGGTCGCCGCCCATTGAATCCGTCTCGAGATCTCTCCTTCCTGGGCGGTATAGCAACCTCCAAAGGGAAAAAAGCCGATCTATCGTCAAGCAAACACGTTCCAGGGACTTGGTCTCCTGACATCTCCGGCTTGGCTGTTCTGTAAGGGTGTCAGCGTTCAACATTAGCAACCCACTGACGCGCTCCTGCGTTAGGGAGCTTGGCCCCGTCTGCTCTGTCCAGAGGATAGACGATGAGGACCACGAACGATGCAACGAACGTTCCCAAGTCTTCCCGAGACGCGAAGAAACCTACCCAATTCTTGGTCAGGCTTCGTCACGGTGAAATCCCCTTATATGGAGTCCATGCTGTATAGTTTGCATTTTTCCATTAACTCTTGAAGTATGAATACCGGAAAACAAAACGACATTGACATCCACTGTTCTACAGGGGGGCCACCGTGTGTAAGATGCGACCTTGCATGTTAGTTGAAGGAATCGTTCCTGACGATAGGCATTAGCAGCATGTCGACGGTCATGTAGAAAGGACCCGGCTATGTCCACCTACATCGACTTGGTCGTCTCAATCTCCCTCGACGCCATCTCGACATCCTCCAATGCATTGTCCCCAAATCCCGCGAACGCTACAGATCTGACCGCGGTTCGGCTTGTTGATGACCAAACTCACTATCAATCCCGCTTCCACGCCTACCCTCCACATCACGCATATGCAACTCCCGTATGCTCATGATGAATCGAGGGGTTAGGGTGAAGACAGGAACATATTGTATGATAACGGTTACAATCAGTTGCCAACCGCTGTTTTGAAGCATCCCCGCGGCAGCCAACTCATTAACGATGTTGAACATAAATACTCTGTAACGGAAAGTTAGTTTGGGGTGCAGCTAGTTCCTTTGCGAGATTGGAGTGCGGCAGACAACAAGGGAGGGGAAGGATGAGACGGGGACCATGACGTACGCGAAGAAGTAGAAGATGCCCTGCTGGACGAGCAAGCCCATGTACCGATTCAGTTGCCACTGCCTTGTCACGTGGTACATCTCGAACGACTGCCGCGCGAATTGGATAACCACGAGTGTGCACAGCGCTGCACCATGCGTGATCTGTAAGATGGAGTTGATTTTCCCCCAAATAAAAGAAGTAGGGTCAACTGTGCAGACTGAAAAGTCGAGTATCTGGATGGTGGCGGCTTTCAGAGGGACGCAAAGTGTTGGTTAGGGATGCGCACCAATTATTCAGTCTAAATGTACATACCAGACAAATATCTCGGATCGCTCTGGACAGCGGCTGTGAGGAAGACGGAAACCATCTCCAAGAAGTACACAACGAGAAGAGAGATGAGGACTAGTCTCGATCGACTATACATTGCCCACACCCGGAGGATCATCGCCACTGCAATCATCATCAGGGCATGTTGCTGCAGAAGGTAGACTGCATGATTACTTACAATCGGCTGCACCGAGAAACAGAGAGAACACCCATCCTCTGATGGTAATGAGAATTTTGCCTTGGAGGCGTCCATGAATAGGATAGACAGGCAAAACTTTTGTAGAATGTGCTTACAACTGTTTAGTAGACATCAAATGTGCTGTGAAACCCTGACAGTGAAAGTAGGACAAATACGTACGTCTATGGTAAATAGCAGTGTGCGCGTTATTCATTAGTGTTGGAAGAAAATACCTGTGCAGGCCCAGGGAGAAAGCTGCTTCCTACTTGGGGAAGGTCACATTCCAATAAATGTCACGGCAAGTGCCAGACATACTGAGCGTTGAAACTCTGATAAACCATTCGAGTTTACAATACAGCGCCCTTGCAGTAACCAAAACTCACATGAAATGGTAAAGGCCACAATAACGAACCTATAACCATTCATCAGCCTGGGTCGCGACAGTTTAATAGAAGGCTCATACGTACAAGAACGAACAACGTTGACACCCAGGTCCAAGGCATGTTCTGTGATCTCATAAGTAACGTGTTGGCTTGACAAACAAATGTCCGCCGACCCAGATATACTCTATCTGCATGGATCATCAATGAAGGAAGTGTTGTATATGATCATGGAGAATGTGATACCTCATCCGAAAACGTGAGGACTGATGAATCATGGAGCGGAAGTTGGCATGTTATACTCATCAGAACAGAACTTGCAACTCACCATAATCATATCCGACTGCAGTGAGGATTGCAACTGCGAAAAAGTTGTGGCATTAATCTCCCATGAGTGAAGGTGAGCGTACGACTCAAGTAGTCATTCTGTTGAAGGATAGTCAGCACAGATTGTAGTGCAGAAGACATGGTCTTGATGAATGTGTGTCGAGAGCCAGTCGTTAGTGGTGTAAACAGGACGTCGTAGAGGTGGTCACTCTTCCAATGGGGAGACTAGCCCGTTTATAGCTTGCTGGACTGGCACCTGTCAATTGAAGCTTGCTTCGAAACGTGTTACAGTCACTCCTAATATGGTACGCGTGCGGTACTTCCCATCCTTTGGTACTGGGTTAGCCAATCAGAGTGCCCACGAAATGCAAAAGTGACATTACGTTGCCAGACAGCTCGATAGATCTGGTTGCCAGAGATAGAACACCCTACTATCGGGCTCTGATCGCCGCACGATGGGATTGGTGGTTGTGGTGCCTCAGGGATAACTGTTTCATAACATCAATCCCAAAAGCCAACGATTTGCGACCATCGCCCTCTTTTCTTTTCGCTTGAACTTTGAGAATTGCGTTCTGTCATGCAAAACGTTATGCAGGCCATACATTGTTACCCTTGACTCGGCTTCGCGACAGCCACTGTAGTGCCACTTGGGGGTGACTGAACAACAGGAAACATTACTCCCGGACATCACTCTCAGAGATGCTGGAGACCTGATCAGTGTGCTTAGTGTGCTATCCCAATTGTTGGGGCGAGAATTCGGGGACGTCCGCTCAGGCTCGCTGGCGTCATGTTTTTCCGGGACCTTCTCGGATGTTCCCGGTTGCTAAAACACCCGAGTACTTCTGGCTAATTGGTAGATCAGATGTGACCAGATATTTCAATTGGACGTGTCCTTGGGTGTCGGCGATTGTATGATTGTGGATCCCGTAGTGATCGTATCATACCGCAATACGCACGACTAACGAAGGATTAATTGCAGTGGAGGTGACGGTCTAAGTAACATTACAGTAAGTATCCTCACCTCCATCGGAATCTGACGCGACCATCTTGCTGTGGCAGCATGGTAGTACCACATGGTAGATATGTCATGTCACGGTCGCAGGCGTCGTCTCCCCGGACAAATAGCAATTGAATGATGTGTCCGCAGGGCTACGTCGAGTCGTTGCAAGTGCTGTTGTCTCACCCTTGAGATCGTTAGCGCTGCATTGCGATGCTAGAGGCTCGTAGTACCGTTGCCGTTGGATCGTCCAGGGTTCTTCCCACGCACATCTTCTGTCCCTCCGATGAGCAGATTTTGCTTAATTCATAATGTGAGTCCATCGGATCCGTCCCAACAGAGTGCAATCCAGAGCGTAGCGCAAAAAATTGGTGCCATGACCATGATGGCGATGGCGTAGTGACAAATTGTTGCGGTCATATGTCGAGGGTCCCCATGGTGAGTGTACGGGAACAATGTCCACGTGTTCACGCTGATGTCCTTGTCATATGACCAAAATCGGTGGGCTGCTGGACGTCCCTCGTGAACCAGGCTGTGATGATGGTGATTGATCAATTACAGATGTTGAAGGTGATGGGCTATGTACAGGCCGTAATGATGATGGGCACGGGTTACTAAGTATGGACGCAGACTCTGGGCAGTATCACAGGTATTTGCCAAGATGCGTGGCGTGTAAGCTCTGGCATTCGTCATGACACCCTATGCGGATTGTATGGTGCACACTTGATTTTCACTATAAGCAGGAGCTCTTGAACCGATGCCCAGTATCGTTTGGGGTCGAGACGCATGTGAGCGACGTGAGCGCTCTCTTCGTATACCTCACAGCGGACATTCAGACCCAAAGTGATCGTATCGTTCGCATGTTTGTGGACCCCTTGCCACGGCACCAGTGTAGCCTTCTTGGAAAAGACGTAGAGCCGAGGTGTCCGCGAGTTCATCCAGGGGAGGAGACGAGGGTTGAAAAGCGCCTTACTTAAGGTACTGTGCCCCATCGTATCCATTCCAAAAGCGGATTGTAGAGAGGCGAATAGCATGTATAAGGGAAACAAGAACCAGTGCCAAGTAGCGGATGATAGGTTCCGGATGGCGATGCTGAAGGCCATGCCAACGGAACGGAAGTTGCCAATGACTGGAGGCGAATCCAGGATGAGGGCGCTCACAAGATGTTCCGGACGCGCGAAAAAACCTACCCAAGTTTTGAAGCTTCGTGAAATCGTAGCAGCGCGCGCAGTCGCCAGTCCCCGACTCCAACTGGCTAACTTTATCATCTAATTTTCCGCTCAGTGACCGAAGCCTTTTTGGGCGACTGACTGGATAACTCGTCATCTTCCATCCCGACCTGCGTGTACGGATGCAAAGGCAATAGGTTTATGCCTTTCATGAAGAGCTAGTAGATGCCAGGCCCGTTTTGATAAGTTGAGTGTTCTGGTTGTTTGATCGAGCACTCGGGCGAATGTTCCAACTGTGCACACATTGGAGTCAGCATCAACGGAGATGGACATGCCTTCTCGTAATGTCGTTGGACAAGCAAGGGAAAGTCTGATCTTTCGCGCTACTTCGCTGGCTCGTCAAGTAGCGCAGCTCGCGCTGAAGTTCGTCTCGTTGACCGATGGCCGCCATCGGGTCCCCACCAGCGTCGGTCCTGCAAGCCTTGAGTCCCACCTGACTGCTGCCGTGGCCACGCCCCACCGGTCAGGTCCCGTCTTCGACTGATTGCTGCTTCGGACTCGTACTACGGAGGAGTGGCTCTCGCCTTACCCGAGCTGGCGATCAGAACACGTGGAGTATTTCACAGGACATGACTTACTTGGACCGAGAGGTCGAGTGCTACCTGCAACGCGAAGCGTGTTCGGTTCAGAAGAAGGTCATGGTAAAGGGACGTATTATGTAGGGAGAGCTTTGCGGCGGACATTCGGCCAGTATTGGGGAGTCCATGAACATAAACTGTATAGCCATTACATAACCATTTCCCAATGTGCTGTAACAACTGTACAGTTATATTGTATAATCATTTCTCATAAGCCCAAGTCCATTTCAGTCGCTCTGGCGGCGGTGCGTAGTCGTCTCATATCCCTCCTCCGCGTCGTGGGAGTCGGGACTATATGGAGTCCATGCTATATAGTTTGCGTTTCTTCATTAACCCTTGAAGTAAGAGATCCGGAAAACAAAACGACATCGACATCCACTGTTCTGAGTGAATCATCGTGGGAAAGGTGCGACCTTGCGTGTCAGTTGAAGGAATCGTTCAAGTTCCTGACAATAGGCATTAGCAGCATATCGAGGACCATGTAGAAAGGACCCGGCTACTCAGGCCGGCCAGTGCCAGTGTCCACCTACATTGACTTGGTCGTCCCAACCTCCCTCGACACCATCTCGACATCCCCCAATGTGTCGTCCCGAAATCCCGCGAACACTACAGACCTGACAGCGGTTCGGCTTGTTGATGACAACCCAAACCCACTATCAATCCCGCTTCCGCACCTACCCTCCACATCACGCATGTGCAACTTCCGTATGCTCATGATGAATCGAGGAGTTAGGGTGAACACAGGGACATATTGTATGATAATTGTTACAATCAGTTGCCAACCGCTGTTTTGAAGCATCCCCGCGGCAGCCAACTCATTAACGATGTTGAACATAAATACTCTGTAACGGAGAGTTAGTTTGGGGTGCAGCTAATTCCTTTGCGAGATTGGAGTGCGGCAGACGACAAGGGAGGGGAAGGAAGAGACATGACGTACGCGAAGAAGTAGAAGATGCCCTGCTGGACGAGCAAGCCCATGTACCGATTCAGTTGCCACTGCCTTGTCACGTGGTACATCTCGAACGACTGCCGCACGAATTGGATAACCACGAGTGTGCACAGCGCTGCACCATGCGTGATCTGAAAGATAGAGTTTATTCTTATCCAAATAAAAGAGGTAGGGTCAACTGTGCAGACTGAAAAGTCGAGTATCTGGATGGTGGCGGCTGTCATAGGGATGCAGAGTTGGACGGAAATGAACAGCTGGTTAGGGATCTGCACCAGCTATTCAGCCTGAGTCTACATACCAGACAAATACCTCGGATCGCTCTGGACAGCGGCAGTGACGAGGATGGAAACCATCTCCAAGAAGTACAAGAACAGAAGAAAGATGAGGACTAGTCTCGATCGACTATATATTGCCCACACCCGGAGGATCATCACCACTGCGACCATCGTCAGGGCATTCTGCTGCAGAAGGTAAACTGCATGATTACTTACAATCGGCTGCACCGAGGAATAGAATGAATACCCATCCTCTGATGGTAATGAGAATTTTGCCTTGGAGGCGTCCATGAATAGGATAGACAGGCAAAACTTTTGTAGAATGTGCTTACAACTGTTTAGTAGACATCGAATGTGCTGTGAAACCCTGACAGTGAAAGTAGGACAAATACGTACGTCTATGGTAGACAGTCAGTGTGCGCGTTATTCATTAGTGTTGGAAGAAAATACCTGTGCAGGCCCAGGGAGAAAGCTGCTTCCTACTTGGGGAAGGTCACATTCCAATAAATGTCACGTCAAGTGCCAGACATACTGAGCGTTGAAACTCTGATAAACCATTCGAGTTTACAATACAGCGCCCTTGCAGTAACCAAAACTCACATGAAATGGTAAAGGCCACAATAACGAACCTATAACCATTCATCAGCCTGGGTCGCGACAGTTTAATAGAAGGCTAATACGTACAACAACGAACAACGTTGACATCCAGGTCCAAGGCATGTTCTGTGATCTCATAAGTAACGTGTTGGCTTGACAAACAAATGTCCGCCGACCCAGATATACTCTATCTACATGGATCATCAATGAAGGAAGTGTTGTATATGATCATGGAGAATGTGATACCTCATCCGAAAACGTGAGGACTGATGAATCATGAAGCGGAAGTTGGCATGTTATACTTGTCAGAACAGAACTTGCAACTCACCATAATCATATCCGACTGCAGTGAGGATTGCAACTGCGAAAAAGTTGTGGCATTAATCTCCCATGAGTGAAGGTGAGCGTACGGCTCAGGTAGTCATTCTGTTGAAGGATAGTCAGCACGGATTGTAGTGCAGAAGACATGGTCTTGATGAATGTGTGTCGAGAGACAGTCGTTAGTACTTAATGTAAACAAGAAGAGAGGGTGCTCACTCTTCCAATGGGGAGACTAGCCCGTTTATAGCTTGCTGGACTGGCACCTGTCAATTGAAGCTTGCTTCGAAACGTGTTACAGTCACTCCTAATATGGTACGCGTGCGGTACTTCCCATCCTTTGGTACTGGGTTAGCCAATCAGAGTGCCCACGAAATGCAAAAGTGACATTACGTTGCCAGACAGCTCGATAGATCTGGTTGCCAGAGATAGAACACCTCCGCGACTATCGGGCTCTGATCGCCGCACGATGGGATTGGTGGTTGTGGTGCCTCGGGGATAACTGTTTCATAACATCGATCCCAAAAGTCAACTATCCGCGACTATTGCCCTCTTTTCTTTCCGTTGAACTTTGAGAGTTGTGTTCTGTCATGCAGAGAAGTTGTGCAGGCCTTACATTCAGGATGTCTTGTATCCTTGACTCGGCTTCGCGACAGCCACTGAAGTGCTACTTGGGTATGATAAGCACGCAGGTACCCTGTGACCGAACAACAGGAAATCCCCGGATATCACCCTCATGGAAGCTGGAGACCTGATGGGTGCTTACAGTGTGCTATCCCCAACTCGGGGCCAGAGTTGGGACGAGATGTCCGAAGCAACCTCGTCATTGGTTTTTCCAAGGCCTCCTCGGCTGCTAGAATACTTCTGGCTAATTGGTAAATCAGATATTTCAATTTGAGCGCGTCCCTGGATGTCGGCGGGATTGTATGATTATGGATCCCGCAGTTATCGATACCGCAGTACGCACGGCTAACGAAGGATTAATTGCAGTGGATTACAGTAAGTAAAGCCTCACCCATCGGAATCTGGACCAACTCATGTGACCATCCTGCTAGAATATGTAGTAGCATGGTACCACATCATGTAGATGTCATGTCACGGTCGCGAGCGTCGTCTCCCCGGACAAATAGCAATTGAATGATGTGTCCGCAGGGCTACGTTGAGTCGCTACAAGTGTTGTTTGTACCATCGTTAGTGCAGCAGCTCGGTCACACCGTCCAGGGTTCTCCCCACGCACATCTTCTGTCCCTCCGATGAGCAAATTGCTTGATTAAGGGCTCCATCATCAGATCCGTCCCAACAGAGTGCAATCTGGAGCGTAGCGCACACTGACACGACCCTGAAGGGGACTCCCAGCTCGCCGAGGTGCATTTCACCCTTGCTCCGTCCCCCCCGCAACTGCGCGTTTTGTTGACCATGATGCATGGTGACAAATTGGTGGGGCATATGTTGAGGGTTCCTGGCATGATGAATGTTCACGCTGATGGCTTGTCATATGACCAAAATCGGTGGGCTGCTGGACGTCCCTCGTCAATTGGGCGGGGAATGATGGCGATTGATCAATTGCATACGATGTTGAAGGTGGTGGGCTATGTACAAGCCGTAATGATGATGGGCACGAGGTAATTGAGACTCAAGGGATTATTAGGTATAGACGCGGGGGGTATTATCATAGGTATTTGCGGTTGTAAAGCGTGGCGTGTAACCTCTGGCATTCATCATGACACCCTATGCAGATTGTTTGGTTTGCACTTGATCTTCACTATAAGCAATTTCCCAGAGCTCCTGAACCGATGCCCAGTATCGTTTGGGATCGAGACGCATGTGAGCGACGTGAGCGCTCTCTTCGTATACCTCACAACGGACATTCAGACCCAGAGCGATCGCATCGTTCGCATGTTTATGGACCCCTTGCCACGGGACCAGTTCGTCTTTTTTGGAGAATACGTAGAGCCGAGGTGTTCGCGAGTTCATCCAGGGGAGGAGACGAGGGTTGAAAAGCGCCCTAAGATACCGTGCCCCCATCGTATCCATTCCAAAAGCGGATTGTAGAGAGAGGCGAATGGCATGTATAAGGGAAACAAGAACCACTGCCAAGTAGCGGATGATAGGGTTCCGGATGGCGATGCTGAAGGCCATACCGACGGAACGGAAGTTGCCGATTGCTGGAGACGAATCCAGGATGACGGCGCTCACGAGATGTCCCGAGGGTGCAATGAATGGGTATTTGGATGTCAATAGCCGACCAAGGGATGTCAGTTGGAGTCCGCCACCTGATCTAACATATCTGAGTGTTGAGCGAACTGCAAGGGCTGACTTCCGTACCGTTTGAAAATGAGTGTATGAGAACGCGCGGACGGACACAAGTAGACTCCTCGGTGGGATTTTCGATGGACGGGAGGCAACCGAGACCCTCGAGGGCCTCTACAACAGGCAGGAGTCGGCTTTGCTACAATGACGAGTGAGCGTGGGTCTGGAGTGCAGGTTTCTTTATTCACCTGTCCCCGTGCTGAGGTCCAGAAAAAGGATGGTGGACACTTCACGATGATCTGGGTAGCATGTGGATATAATTCGGTATATTTCCGCGAATAGTGTTGCAAATGGCGAGTTAACGCTCCCACTTTACGCTATAACGGTTAATTCAAGTCATACTTGAACATCGTTTGCTCAACGCACTCCAACCGAATATGAGGATTACACTGCAAGAGACAACTGTGAGCCAAGGTAGCAAGCGTGAGTGCAAACAAACGTACTTTGGCGCCGAGTAATCTAGTTTCAGAGGCACTGCGCTCATACGAGCGAGGCTAATGTAAATTCCAGGACCTATCGTGACAAACCCTGCAGGGGCTTGGGGTCGTGGCATTGTTGCTGCTCAGGAAAGAGATACTCAAGAACTTTTGAGAACTGAGTGTGAAACAAATTGGATGAAACCGCTTACCAATGGCAAGCTCGCTAACGAAATATGGGCCAGCCGCATCAACAGTCCTCTGTGGACTCGGACATTTGTTTCATTTCCTCGCCCCGTGGTTACATCAATCACTCGCCACTATCCTGCTTCAATTCGACATTGCTAGACATTGCTACACTGAAACGCGCGCGCGTTTGGTGCGTAAAGCTGGAAGGCCAGGGGTACCGCTTTGGAGAACAGCCCTGGCTGGAAAGTACTGAGCGCAGGCGCATGTTTATCGATATCATCACACTGCAGTTCCATCAGGTTTAAGTTACACTTTTTGAGGGTGAAACGCACAATAACTCACAATCGCCGTGGAAGCTGCGTTGAAGGGCCGTTCTACTGTTAGTAGGGCCAGTGTTTGGCAACCGCAGTTCGGAACATCATTCTACGCGCTAATCCTCCTCGGGGTTTTTGGACTAATCTAGTTCGCCGCCGTCTTGTCTGTGTCGCGCACATCCAACAGATTCGAGTACGAGTTTCGAAAGCAAGCAAGACTGACTGGTTCACGCATGTCCCTTCAGTGCAGGATGAATGAGGCCTAGGTGTCATCACTATATAGAGCATAGCCGTTGGCCCAGCTATCATGGTCGATTCGGAGTTGTGCCAATGTCCCTCGAAATCTCTTCGATGACCCTTTGTGTCTCCTCAACGTCCTCCGGCCCCTCGTTCTGCTCAACATCCGCAAACACCATCGCCTTCTCGCCAGCGCCGCGCCCGGATGACAAGCCGAATCCGGTGTCGATGCCTTCACCACGGCTCATCTGAACATCACGCGCATATAGCTCCCGCACGCTTATGATGAATCGAGGGATAAGAGTCCACATCGGCACGAATTCCGCGATGACCGACAGTATCAGTTGCGGTAACCCCGACCCAAGCTTTCCCGTGGCAGCCAACGCGTTCATAAGTGTAAATAGGAATATGCTGTAACGGACAGTTGCCGTTAGCATGGTTGGTAATTGCGATTGGCTTATTTGCGAACTCAAAGAGAAGACGTACGCGAGGAAGTAGAGGATGCCTTGCTGGACGAGCAAGCTCATGTACTGATTGATTTGCCATTGCTTCCGCGCACGGTACATTTGAAATGACTGCCTCACGAATTGGGCGATCGCGAGCGTGCACACAGCTCCACTATGCACGATTTGCAAAACAGTTACCACTGTCGTCCAAATGCGTGGGGTAGGTTCCACAAAGCAAAAGGAATAGTCGAGTATCTGTATAAACGCGGCTGTGCGACGGACCATAAGGGATGGCGGTGGACAGCTGGTTAGTGCAGTATAGTATTTGTTGAGCTAGTATCTACATACTTGGCAAGTTTTTCGGGTTGCTTCCAACCACGGCCGCGATGACTGTAGAGGTAAACTCCACGGAATATAATAGAAGGAGAATGCCGAGGATTAGCCTCGATCGATTATACATTACCCATACGCGGAGGATCATCACGACTAGAGTCACCATCAACGCTCGACACTGCTCAAAACGAATTACACGGCACTCACAATTGGCTGCATCAAAAAAGAAAAGGAACGCCCATCCATTGATACCGTAGAGTATTTGACCTTGGAAGGATGAATAGAATATACAAGGAAAGCGTTGGGAAATGTGCTCACAACTGTTTAATAGATGTCAGTTATTCTGGGACGAAGATGATAAGAGAAATACGTACGCCTAAGCAAATAAGACTTTGGTACACTCAATTAATAATTGGCATCGGAGAACAAAAACCTTTGCAGGACCTGGTAAGAAGCTACTCCCCACTTCGGGCGGGGTCACAGCTCAATCAACATCACATTTTTTAAAACGCCAGACTCACGAAGGATGGGAACTCTGATGAACCATATAGGGTAAGTGACCGGTACATGTCAAACGACCTAGACTCACGCAAGTGTGTAAAAGCCAACGTAACGAACCTATAAAAATGGGTTAGCTTGCTGCAAGCTGGTCACGGTGGTTGGGAATCTCGACCCACAAGAAGATACAATGTTGACACCCATGTCCAGGGTTTGGTCTGCAGTCTAATTAACAACGTGCCGCCTTCACGGACAAGTATCTGCTGACCCATATGTATTCAATCTACATAAATTATCAATGGGAAGAAGCCTGTCTGGAAGAAGTATGTATTATACCATACCTCATTTGAAAGTGTAATGACTAACAACGCGAAAGTTAGTACATCCTTGTACAAGTTAGGATAGAACCCACAACTCACTGTAATCATATCCGACTGCTGTAAGGACAGCAACTGCGGGGGGTTGTCATATCAATCTCCCACAAGTGAGGTTGAGCATACGCGTCGTGTAGTCGTTCTGAAGGAGGCCAGTCAGCGCGGACTCCAGCTCCGCCTGAGAAGACATGTCTTGATTGATGTGTGTTACTAGTAAGAGACAATGAATGATGCTGCGGATAAGGGAATCAGTCTACTTTCGAAAGGCAGACAACTGTGTTTATAAGAGAGCGGACTGTACTTTTTTGACCACACCAATCACTGTCGTCCGCGCAACGCTGAAAGAGACCAGATCCACACTATTACCGATTACATGTCCGTTGATACGATGGGCACAGCTAGTACAAACCAGTAACCTTTGCCTTTGAGTTGGAAAAAAATTATCAGCAAACCGGGACAAGGTGCTTTCGGAAATGAGGAACTAACTTCGTACCTACATAGCAGTAAAGGCCAGGTGGGTACAACGTTGCAGAGATTCCCACTGCCTTAAGGTTTGCATCATTGGTGGCGAGATGGATGCCAGATCATCACTGGTGGGAATGTGAGTGATCGAAATCTTCCCAAAGTGACGGTTCAGGGCAAGGCACGAGGATAAACACCTCTACACACCAGATTGTTGGGCCCGGCGTTCGGAGTACCGAACACTCCTTGGCCAACAAGTCTGATTCCCCCGATACTTATGCTCGCGACACACCCATCCAATCTGGTGGGTGTGGAGTCCGCTCGGTCCGACTAACATGTTTAGCATTTGTTTTCACTCATCCACGTCGACGCGGTGGCCGGGGATGACCGATCGACCAACGGCTCACTTAGGATATTTGGTGGGTGATGTGAATGATTCGGATATGCGTTGTTGAGATGTTGTATGTGGATCACTGGTTCTGGCTTGTTTCAAGTGCACAGCATGATTGCTCTGTCCACTACCCCCAGCTGGCACACTGTAACACTTCTCCGAAACACTCTTCAAACCTCCCACTCTGAATCGCCTCGTCAACCGCCTTTTCGACTCAATGCATCCGTCGCATCGCCGTACTCGTTCTGATTCCACGTAACACGCTCCTCGTACTCGTACTAGCTCCGGAAGTTTCCTTGGATGTCCATTTCATTCTCCAAATGTCCGGCGGAGTCCGTGCAGTTTTCCGTATTCTTTGGAAACGGCAGTATTGACGGTAAGCAATTTCCATCATGACACGTTCGCCGGCATCTATCAACGAAAACTGGAACCCAGCACGGCTGTGTAGAAGCAACGATCAACAGGGTTACATAGTCATTTCCCGACATCACGGCGCCCTGCAGCATTATCAGTTCCATACCGTCAATCACCGGGACTGGTAGGCCTCGAGCGCTGAGCCGCGAACGTCGAAAGTCAAACTTCTGTCCAAATTTAACGTCGACTACGTTGACGGTGCGTATATGACAATTAATTAGTGCCCGTAATCATAACAGTACTTATGATTAGGACCTTTGAAGCTTGAAGCTAATTTGCAATATAAAGCGGCGCAGCAAGTCTATCATACGGATTCGCACTGACATTAGTTGTGAACTCGACACAGTAATCATCGCCAACACATAGTGGCTATAATATGACAAGAGTCTCGCATAGAACCTGCTCTGCTCGCGATTGTCTCCTAGACGCAGTTGTATCAAGACCATGTCTTCTGCGCTACAATATGCATTGACTAAGCTTCAAGTTCCATAGAAGAACTATGTGACTCGTATGCCGTTCTCACTCGTGGAGGAATAGCAACAAGCTTACTATTTCACAGTTACTGTCAGCACTACCGTTGCTTACTTACGGTAAGCAGGTCCACTTTGCTGACTGCAGTTGGGATGATCCGACTGCCTGTGGGGAATTTATGATTGCTCACTAGCAGGGCTGATTCTCGGCGCTCTCCTCGCGTTTTTTTTGCTGGAGGTCATCCTCGCTACTGCCAATGACAGCAATCCAAAGAATACGCTGGGTATGTAGATGTCGACTAAATTGTTGGTACGACGATTATCACTCAACTCGTTTGCCATCACACAGCCATTACTTATGGAAACCCGACTCTTCGCTCTGATGATGGAAACAATCACATCAATTTGGACATATGCGACCATCATTCTGTGATTTATCATGTTACGGTGGTGTGCTCGCTCGCAATCGCCCAATTTCGTGATGCATTTGAGATCCCCGCGTGACAAAGAATTGGGTCCCTGTCTCAACACTTCCCTCCGTACACCATCTGCCAAACTAGTCACTGATTGAGCTACTGGTTTCTTTCTGTTTACTCTTGTCAACGCATTGACTGCCTCGAAAAAGGCTTCAACGACCGGATGGCAGCAGATACCGTTGATCTTCGTGCAGCTTGTCCCCATATATTGCGCATTCGGGCGTTGTATCTGCACGACGTTCAGGGAAGTTATCCGCGGCGGCATTGTCACTGAATCAGCGACGGGGGAGGTTCATCGAATTGCCCTTACCGTTCAGCCTTGTGCACTAGGCTGGGCTCTATTATACCTGTCTCGAGAACTTAGCGATTGAAAGCAAGGAGAAACGTTGCAAGTGTTTGTGCACTTTGAGTCCGGGAATCGATCGTGTGAACGTTGGTTCTTCACTTCGTCAAAGATGAACGCTACCTATGGATATCTTCGCCTCCCTCCCGCAGGTCCTTACATCTCTTGTCATTACACAGCTCCTTGATTTCATTCGCAGATTGCGTTGCTTGTGCGGACATGTAGCCCAAACCACTGTACCGACTCATTGAAGGACGTCTCATCAGACTGGTCGCGGATCCGTGTTGTCGGGTACAACTCAGCCCTCAACTCAAACTTCTCGTGATGGAAACGGCCCTCAGACTCGAATTCGCATAACACCACCATTTTGGACAACTAACAAGGCTTGGTCGGACGCACTCCATCCCGGGTTACGTTCAGGTCTCCACCATCCACATTTACACATGCAATCTTGAGGAGTGTTAGGATGCTCTGAATGGAGAAAGTCGTGTATTTGGGTGGCAAGTGCGTGTATCGCAGTTTAGTCCTCTTTTCCCATATAGATGTCGTCTTTCCAGGGAGCAAACCACGCACTTACAGGTACGCGGATGCAAGCAGAGTCAGTCCCGCGCCTTCTCCTCATCGTGGTTTGATACCGCACCGGACACGATATGCTGGTCCTTGTTTTCATAGCCATCGTATCACCTCCGCTAATGCCATCATCGTTTCACCACTTATGATCACTACCCTAATATATGCGCATGGCCGCGCTTTAGTCCCCCCCATCAAATACTGTACGGTGTCCGCTGCTCCAGTCCACGGCTGGTGACAAGTACATCCGTAGCGCAGTCTCAATATCGCAAGGAATCCAGATAGTTTTGCGAGCTCCGAACATGGCCGCACGAAAACCAACTTTCCGTTGTCTTCGGGTTACATGGACTAGCAAAATGATGGCCGGACTTCGCTACAAGTTCCATCGGGAGAGCTGCAATATCCGATGATCAAGAGCATCAACTGGGATTAGCGAGTTCAGGTGCACGAGTTGCTATCATGATGGCACATGCTACATATCGTTCGTTTGATCTTGCGCATCATGATTTTCGTTGACATTGTTCGTAGTCTGTACAACCTTTATGTGTATGTGAACTCTTATCATTCTGTGCAAGAAACAACAGACATCGCTACAGTTATTATAAACCTCGGTGGAAAAAGCGGGCATCCGGGAGGTACTAGTGCCACGTAGCTTGAGACGATTCAGTCACGGGGACCCTTTGGCTCATTCCGTTTGAATGAGCGGACACATTGAATCGCCGCCCCGCCAGTGCCACGACGAGACAACACCGTTCTTCCCCTGGAGCCGCTGATCTAGGTCAACTCGTCTTGTTCTTGGTTGTGCAGATGGTAGGCGCGATTGTCGCGCCATCAACACACCAAACGCCTTCCAATTGACTCTCCAAGACGAATCTCGTACGTTCTTGATGATTCATCAAGAGATCACAAGGATGTATTACACCGAGACGGTCCATTCCTATCCCCGTATCTTGTCGTACGGAACGACGAAACCAAAGTATATACCGGCTTCCTCATCACGAAGACTGGAGCTTGAACAATTAATTGCCACCTATTGGGGTGCCCAACTGTCGCTTTGCGCTAGATATCCTTACGAAGTGGACCATCTGAAGGTGTCTGATTCCGGTGGTTCCGCAGCAGCCTTCTCCCGAGTCATGCAGTGAGTTCCAAGAAAACTATAGTTAGGTCCTGATTCCCAAGTCAGCTCCGACCCGGATTTGCCACGTCTTCGCGCTGACTACCAGGGTGAAGACGTCATCGAGGCACACTCGACGTTTGGGAAGACGAAGGTCGGTAGTGCTGACCAAAAGGGTCATGTGCTATATTTGCGGTGCGGCGACGGGGGCGGGTGAGGAGGAATTCCGCCTAACCCATCATCGGAAAACCGCAGTGTGGAGCGTGCCCGCAGACGAGGCGGATTCTGAATACATCGACCACATATGTATTTGAGCCAGCTTCCTGCTAAATAGTCGGCTGGTCAGCATTGGATCCCTGGTTCGCGCATCGACGTGCAAGGTCAGCTTTTTCGTCGTTCATTCCCCGGCCATCCACCCACCGTACGTCGTTCCCATACTGTCTTGGATGGTGTTTATTCACTTGGGACCTTAGATGACGGTTAGCTCCAAACCATTCGTGGTCAGCAGCGTTTCCACCCAACGCTATGCTCCCTCAAAGAAGACTCCCTCGCAGAAGCTGTCACCAGTCCCGCCGCTGACATTGACCAGGGAACGGTCGTCGACCCCTCAAGGGGTTCCGACAAAGCAGACATACAGACCTGGTTCTTTTGTCGTTCCGAAGTTGGAACGGCGGCGCCCTTCACCCAATCCTGTGCTGATTCCGGCACCGAACATGAAGACCAGGGTGCAGAAGTCTCCGCCTTTGTCCCCAGTATCCTCGGCGGACCGGTCTTTTCCCGAGAAGACGTCTCTGCCCCGCCGCCGCAGCTACGTTCCGCGCTCCCGGATTTATCAGTCTTCTGTCGAGGTGTCAGTCAGGGCCCCTACTGGTCCTCGCAACCCAATAGTTTCTCGCCAGCACCCATCCGTCGGCATTGGCATGGCCAAAAGTACAAGGCGCATCAGGGATACAGATATCTTCGCCAAGACACCTCTCGTGATCGGCGAATGTCGTGCTGGAATGCCGACTAAGAATCCGTGGCGGACAGCACCAAAGCCTATCACCTATCCTCCTATCACTTGGTCACCACCACCATCCCCAGATTTGTCATCTTTTCGATCCCAGAGCTGGACAACCGTTGTCGATGGGGACGTCAAACGGACAGAGACCCCCTCCACCATGAGTGATGCGTCGAGTATCACAGGAACGCCTAGTTGTTCGTGTTGGACTTCCAGATCCGTTTCCCCCTCCACTACACTGTCGTCGTTCCCCACGGACATCGAGTCATTGGAAAGTTTGGCAAAGCTCGCTATTGGATCGAATTGTATTTCCAGGATCAGTAGTCCGACGAAGGGGCTATCTGCCGTGGTCTCGCACACGACCTGTGCTGCGACGATCATCACCCCCTCAAGGAATACTACTGCCTCCTCGATAGCCACTCTTGCGAAGGTGATGGACAGCCGGGCCCCGTCACCCACTAGAATTTCGAAGACTGGTAACAGAACCCGCACGACGGCCGGATACGTTGTTGAATTTGCCCAGACCTTCTTTTCCACTTCCCAGGTATGATCCACTCGTTCTTGCATGCTATGACTCACTCATCGGCTCCCTAAGTGAATACTCAGCCTCGAAGATCGAACCGATATTCTCGTCAAGGCGGCTACGCGATCACATCCTTTTATCCCATTGATTTTCCGACACAGTCCCGCACTTCTCCGACCTTCCAGTTACCTCCTCGACCTTTGACCCTGACGACCACATCGCTATCACACCATGACGCACAAGATTATCCCTTCTCAAAAATGAGCCAAACATGATTGGCTCTATACTGATGTCCTCGTCGCTCTTTACTATCGCCACTGTACCTCCTAGAACCAGTGGACACGTACCCATTGTACCGCCACTTCCACCCCTTACCTCCATGACGTCTTCTCCTTTTCCCGACAGCTCGCGCATGCCTCCTTCCCAGCCCGCCAACTTTGGACACGGTAGTGGTAGTGGTTTCACGCGCGGCCCAAAATGTGGCATATTATTATATAGAATCAAATGTACAACAGTAAAAAGTAGAACTTCCAGTTAGTCATGTCCGGGCACGATATCGCGTTTCTCAACCCCTCGGCTTCCTTGGTATCGTACAAGAAAACGGCGGACACGGTCCATGCTATGCTCATTTACACTGGCTGAGTTGGCCCAAGATCCATCACTGTCTCCTCGACGCCGTCCAACCCGTCGCTCCGCTCAACATCCGCGAATACCATTCCCGTCCCGTCAGTTCCTTGGATGGACGACGACAAGCCGAACCCAGTGTCAATCCCTTCACCAATACCAGTTCTGACATCACGCGCATACAGCTCCCGTATGCTTATGGTGAATCGAGGGAGGAGTGTGAACATGGGCACATATTGCACGGCGGCCAATAGCATTAGTTGCCATCCTCCCCTTGGAAGGTTGCTCGAGAAAGCCACTGCATGGAGGATGTTGGCCATTCTAAGAAAGGTACTATGCCGGAAATGTATAGTTAGCTTATAGGCTCGTGTTGGAGCTCGGGCAGCAGCAGAGGACACGGAGAGAGCAGATAAGAGGGGACGTACACAAGGTAATAAAGGATGCCTTGTTTGACGATCAACCCCACGTACCGATTGATTTGCAACCGCTTTGTGATACGGTACATTTGAAGCGATTGCATCACGAATTGGATAATCACAAGGGTACACAACGCCGTACCGTTTACGATCTGTATGGCGGCGCCCACTTTCGTCGTAACGGGAGGAAGAACCACAGCACAATTCGGTTTTTGATTGGCAACAGCTGCTAGATGGTAGTAGGTACTTGGTTAGTGCATTACAGCTTACATTCACCAGAATCTACGTACCCGGAATATAAGTTGGATAGGTGCTATAAAGAGCAGTAGGGACGATGATGTAGATGATCTCCAGGAAAAATAATGCAAGGAGAGTGCCGAGGATCAGCCTCGATCGGTTATACAGTGCCCACACACGGAGCAGCATCACGACTGCATCCATCATCATTTAAATTGCGTGTTGGGGGGAGTGAATCACACGACAACTCACAATCAGCTGCACCAAAAAAGAGACAGAATGCCCAATCGTTGGTGAGACCGATTATATGACCTAGCAAGCGCCCATGGATGGTATAGAAAGATCGTTGGGCAGATATGCTCACATCTGTTTTATAGTTATTAAATCGAGTTGGAGAAAGCGAGGGTAGGACAAATACATACGTCTATGATTATAAGCTTGAATAGGCCCACTAGTCATCAGTGCGTGAAGAACTCACATACCTTCACAGGACCTGGTAGGAAGCTGCTTCCCACTTCAGGTATGGTCAAGGTTCGATCAAACCAATATTTCAGCGCTGCGTCAAACATACCAAGGGAAGAAGCTCTGACGAAGCGGCCGAGTTAGTATTCGGTATGTGTCTTACAATCGTCAGACTCACACGAGGCTGTAAATGCCAACATAACGAACCTGACACATCGGTTAGCTTGCTGCGGGTGTCCAGACAAGTGCTGGGAGGTCTGATACACACCAGGATGAACAATACTGATACTTGAGTCCACGGTCTGCGCTGTGGTCTTATCAAGAACACGTCGACCTGACAGACAGACATCTGCTCACCCAAATGTATTCCAACTATACGGATCATCAGAATACCTTTAGACGAGTATGAGCCATCATACCTCATTTGAAAAAGTAAGGACTGAAATGTAACAGTTGGCATACGGTATTGGAACAGTGTGCGCAACTCACTGTAGTCATATCCGACGGCGGTAAGCATAACAGCTGCGGCGAGGTTGTGAAATCGATCTCCCACAAAAGAGGATGGGCATACAGGTCACGTAGTCATTCGGCCGAAGGTTAAGTGCAGAAGACATGGCCTTGCCAAGAATCAACCCGGAATGCAGCAGAAGAACAGAAGGAACCGAGTTTCCAAAAAATTGGAGTAACCACGTTTATAAGGGAGAAATTTAATATCGTATCACGTTATTGTTATGGTGCATCATGGCTGCGCGCGGTGGCAGTCACCGAAAACCAGGGTCGTAAGTTCGATCCTGCTCCCGTCTTCTTATGCGGATATCGGACTTGGCCTTGGATCGTGATCACCTGCACCAGATACTTGTAGCCACGTACGTGCTATCATCCTTTAAGTTCATCTGAAGGTTAACGTTCAACGCTGAGCACAAGAGTCGCCACGGTTTCGAAACTGTTCCCGTGACCAGATGGTTATGATGATCAATTGATTGATTGTTATTTCGTCTGCATCCAACACTTTCACACCGCGACAACAAGGAAAGCCACCAGTTTGCATTATCCTTCTTCGTTAACCGTATATTGCTCATTGCATCCTTGACGATCCCTTGAAAAAACGACAGCTTTTTGTACTCTTCCTCGCAGTGGGCGAAACCCAAGTCGCAACTGTGACGTAGGAAGCATGGTGGCTAGCATAGCCACTGCAATGAACGGGATGAACACAAGTGTATGTATTGTCGACAGGTCGACAGATCGATTACTTTACGTTCATGTATCTATTCGAGAACATCGAGCTTCAAGTTGCGATTCGACGGAGCGAGTCATTCCTCGTGCACATTCTGCATTTCGGAGTGACATGGTACAATGAACACTCGCATCATACAAGTTCTCGGAGTCACCACGCATAACAAAGTCCATCACGCGCAGGCTGTTCAGCTATTCTACGCCCATTATTGGTGAGAATTCCATATGACGTAGAGATTCGCTGTTGGAGGGTTTAGTTCGACGAGCGGGTGAAAAAGGCCAAGACATTCACAAGCCTATGGAATTCAACACAAACAACTTGTTGAACCCGAGCCCAATCAGGCATGGATGGAAGGACGTCCAAAATACCCGTCCGGACTGTAACCATGCTGATCCCATTTCTCGAGGTATTTATCCATACGTGTTTTCCACCTGTTCATCTAAGGTCGGAAGTCCATACTCGTGCTATTCAGCACATTCCATAAAAAAGTCGACATCGTCCGGTGGGATATTGAAGCAAGCGGAGAGGAATCCGGTGATGGTGCCAGCTAGAACAGAGGGTGGGGAATCGATTGGGACAACAGGTGGTTGTAGCTGAAGAATATTATCCTCGAGAAAGCCCACGCAGTGGACGAACCGGGTGAGAATGATGAGCGATATCTGAAGAAGATGCGGACATGGTCCCAAGGACAAGAGCAAGGCTGAGCACGAGGCCAGGAAGGCGGGTGGCAGTGCTTGCGGCGGCAAATAATGTTCAAATGTTCAAGGACGGGGCCATTTCCCGTCGACTCATTCTCGGTGAGTATTGAAAGGGTACCCTGAAGGAAGGTTATGGCCTCTAACAACATGTCGAACGTTCTGACCGCAGCTCCCCGCTAGATTCAGAAATTATGAAGTAACTTGCTGACAAGGCCATGATGCCCATCACGCATTGCGGCATACATCGTATGGTACAGTCACCCTATTGAAATTTGCTGCTGCTGGACACGGGAATCTGTTCACCGGGACTATCGGAGTTCAGACGCACGCTCACAGCCTCTCTTGTGATCATTTCCGCAGCGTTAACTCCGCCGCCATCGACTTGGAGGCTGTCCAAAGCTTGTCAGCCGACTTGCTGCATAGTGCGTCTCAATCAAACAATTTTTTTTACATCATCACGCCCAACTGGTGCTCTTCCTTGTCGGCTCTGTGCAGTTCGTTTCGTGTTTGATACATCATGGAATCGGCAGATCCCGAGTGTAGCGAGGTACCAAAACGGATGGATGCGGCGGCCTGCACTGGCAGAGGCTTGTATAACCCCCTACGGTATGTGCTTACCTAGTCGCGATCGTTTCTGTATTACTGACCTCACATATCCACTTGAGTTTGTCAATCTTCAAATGCCGGTGCTTTGTGGGTTGCGAACCCGCTGAAAATAATTAGCACCATCCGATGGAAACTGGTCATGATGGTGCTATCGATGAGTACGCGGCTGCTTCAGAAGATAGTACTCAAGTTTTCGTTGGAACAGTACAAACTTGTTGAAAGGGCGAAGGTCGGGCGGCGGTAACCATTGACGAGAGCTTTTGCAGGCTGAAAACCACGTACTATCCCATGTCGTTCAATCGTTGAAATGATTAGCCCGCTACCACCTCACGAGATCATCGACCATGCCAGTCTCGAGCCACCCGTTTTGGTCGGTTTTCAGAAGCTGCCAGCGACGGCCGATTCCTAGGACGTTCTGGTTCGAGACTACGATCATGCATAAATCCTTCATGAGCAGGGGTCACCATGTCTGGATTCAGGGAACTTTTGCCTTCAACCAGAAATGATATTTCTACACCGAGTACACTCGCAGGTAGCATGAAAAGCAGAACACTGACTAGCTAAGAGACGTCGTATGGAGATTTCGAACATGGTCCATGCGACTTACTCTGGCTGACTCCTAACCTCCATTGGTATCCCAGGCTCCTCGACGTCCTCGTTCTGCTCAACATCTGCAAATACCATTGCCGCCCCGGCAAGGCCTGATACAGACAATCCAAACCCAGAGTCGATTCCGCCCTTGCTTCCTACTTGAACGTCACGCGCGTACAACTCCCGCATGCTCAAGATGAACCGAGGGATTAGCGTGTACATGGGAATAAGTTCCACGATGAGCAACACTATCAATTGCCATCCTCCCGTTGGCAGGTTCGACCCCACAGCATACAAAACGTTGATGAGGGCAAACAGAAAGATGCTGTAGCACGATGTTACCGTGAGTGATCAGGGAGCGGAGATGTGGAGGGAAGGGACAAAATGAGGACTTACGCCAAGAAGTAGAGTATGCCTTGCTTGACGAACAGGCTCATGTACCGATTAAGTTGCCACTGTCTTGTCGCGCGGTACATTTGGAAGGATTGTTTCATAAATTGGAAGATCGCGAGCATGCACATAATTCCTCCATATGTGATTTGCACAATGGTAGTTAGTTTTATCCAAGTGGGTTGAGTCGTTTCGAGGCTGCAAAATGAAAAATCTAGTATTTGTATGGTGACCGCTGTTCGATGACCAATAGGTGGAGCTGGTTAGTGCAACGTGCGCATATTCATATTCAGCTACCGTCCACATACCCGGCAGGTTGTTTGGCTTGCTGTCGAGGGCAATGGTAATGAAAGCAAGGACCATTTCCAGGGCAAACAACACAAGGAGAGTACCGAGGACGAGCCTCGATCGACTGTACATTGCCCATACGCGAAGCGTCGTCACAACTGCAGTCACCATCAGAGTTGGCTTTTTGTGAAGCTGAGCTATCCAATGACTCACGATCAGCTGCACCAAGAAAGAAAGGAAAGGTCCATCCGTTGACGAGATAGATTAATCGACCTTGGACATAACCATGAAGAACAGAAAATGAGAAACCTGTAAATGACTGTGCTTACAACTGTGTGATTATTCAGTTGTCTTCGGAAATACTGACAACGAAAGGAGGATGAAACGTACGTCTGCGGGTACACACTTTAGTGCATTCGGCAGCCATCAGTGTCAGGAAAAAGTACCTTTGCAGGGCCAGGCAGGAAGCTACTTCCCACTGGTGGTGGGGTATCAGTTCGACCATCACGTTTAAGTGCCAGACATACCAAGAGCAGAAGTGCTGATAGACAATTTGGAGTGAGCATTCGGTACGTGCTACAATCACGAACTCACGTGAGATTGTAGATACCAACATAACGAACCTAAGACACAATAATGTAATGTTAAGCTCGCCGTGGTGCGCTGGGGAGTTCAATACAAACAAGAATGTAGAGCGTCGACACCCACGTCCAGGGTTTGTTCTATGGGGAATCAGGAACATGTCACCATGCCGAACGCTGGTTGCCTACAGACCCATATGTATTCTATCTACATCGGTTATTAGTGACAGAAGCTTTGCTGGAGGCAATGAGTAAAAATACCTCGTTCGAAAGCGTGATGGCTGACGATGGAAAGTTTGGCACATGATAACGTTGGAATGAAACTTGTAGCTCACCGTAATCATACCAGAGGACAGTAAGAACAGCAACTGCCATCAGTAAGCTTGAGAGACGATCTTTCACAGTTGAAGATGGACATACGAGTCACATAGTTATTTTGCTGAAGGCTGGTCAGGGCGGATTGTATTGCAGACGACATGGTCTGTCGTGAGGGACAAAGATAAGAGGAGCGGGCAGGTGTTGGTAAGTACATACGTGGAGCGCAAAATCGTTACTTTATGTATGGGCGCTGATGCGTGACAGCACTGATCCCATGAGGACGCCACATGACCTTGTAAGTGACGTCCATCCCCAACGACCAAAAGGTGAGATGAAATCCACGCAGGCAACATTGTACGTACATGATGTATTGTGTGCATTAGTATAGACCAACTTGCGGGTGTTTGGCACAGCGGCTGGATCAATATTTGGAGGTGAGCTGAATGTTAACCTAAACTTGAAGTTAGCCATAAAATATATTCACCTACTAAATCTGCAATTTAAACCACTTAAACTTCAAGTTTAACCCATCTTGGTGTGCTAAACTTGAAGTTCTGCTTCGAGACGAAATGTTATCAATTTATTTCAAGTATTTAAACCACTTAAACTCCAAGTTTAGCCCAACAAGATGGGCTAAACTTGAAGTTCTGCTTCGAGATGAAATGTTATCAATGTATTTCAAGTTTGGTAGTACATTCAACTCAGCTCCAAATATTGATGCAGCCGTTGTGTGGGTGTTTGATGAAATGATGAAATGCATTATTCATCCGTTCAAGCCAGTCCCAGTAGATAACATTTGTTGCGGGTACAGGGTGGAGAACGGAGAATGCCGAGTGCCTGGAGGAATTTCCCGACCCTGTACCACATCCTCGCATCTGCAACGTTATCCCCAGACACGACACACCTCAGTACCACTCCGCCGAGGACTAGGAGGGAGTACAGTTGATATGCTCATAATGCATAGGCTCATAATGGATAAATGTAGGAAAATTTCCTAATGATGACTACGAAATTCACACGAAAATGTAGGTCCCAACTTTATGCATTATGAGCATATCAACTGTATGTTCAACCTTGATTGAATTCTGCAGACAAATTTGATACACTTGGTACGGAGTGCTCAGCTCTCAAGGATCGTCTTTTGTTTGATGAGTTCCGTGTCTAGCAGGGACCTGGCGAGTGTTTGCATCGACATGAAACCCTCACCATCGACTGCCCTCGGGGATCTGCACGGGAAGAAGCAAAATACTTTCACCCATGCAGATCATGGTTTAATCCACGACAAGGGCAGCCCCATATATCGAAGGTCCATCGGAGGAACACACGATTATCAGGGGCTCTCGCCGCATTACAAGCACCCTGAAGCTTGTGAGGAAGCTAAACAGCCCCTCGCAAGACATACCCTCCAGTGAGTGTCAGAATGGACCGTTTGGTATTGGCCGTGCATACATAAGTTAATAGTTTCTCGCCGACAATGTCAAGTCAGAGAGCATGAAAGAAAAACAGAGCATAGAAATGAGCGCGTACAGCATGGCACTGATGGACGCTCTATATCCCTGATCGCAAGCTGGATTAGACTTTGGATTATTTCCACAGCGCAGGTTCAAGGTCCGTGAAGTTGAGGAGCACGGCGTAAAGTTCGACACTTCATGCCTTATTATGTACGTTTCATTCACATGTCCTCCGTTTGCCTCGTTTCCGTCACATGTGGCACTGCCCAAACACAGGCACAAGGTCTTGTATTGCACATATTCAGTCGTCCCCCCTCATGGGTCTGGTAGGACCCAAATTTCTCGTTCATTATTACATGTGATTATACAGGTATGCAGTAACTCTATACTTGCGTGTAACATGAAGACTAGGTAAATCCAATGTAGAAGCTTGAAAGGCAGTTGCGGCCCGAAAGAACCGGAGTGAAAACTAGCCTGTGCTAATACCCACCTACACTGCCTGAATGGTTCCAACCTCCTCGGTGACCTCCAATCCCCCGTTCCGTTCAAAGTTCGCGAACAGGACCATCGTCCCGCTTGTACGGTGGCCGGATGACGACAGGCCGAACCCAGTATCAATCCACTCGCCGCATCTACTCTCAACATCACGTGCATACAGCTCCCGTATGCTTAAGATGAACCGAGGGGTTAAAGTGAATATAGGCACATATTCCAGGATGAGGGACAGTATCATCTGCCATCCTGCCGCTGGAAATTCACCTGAGACAGCCAAGACGTCCATGAGGTTAAAAAGAAAGATGCTATGATGGAAAGCACAATCAGTTCGGCTTGTTGTGTGCGCACGGGTGACAGCCGGAGGGAAAGTGGAACGGGAACGCACACAAAGAAATAGAGTACGCCCTGCTTGACGATCAACTTCAAGTATTGACTTATTTGCCACTGCTTTGTAGCAGAGTGCATTTGCAGCAACTGCCTCACGAATTGGAAGATCGCGAGGGTGCACATCACCACACCATGTGTGATTTGGAAAGCGGCAGTCTCGTCCGTCCAGACGGCGATAGTAGGTAGCACTAGGCAGTATGAAAAGTCCATTATTTGGACGATTGGCGCTGTTCGACGACCAAAGAGGGGAGTGATAGTAGGAAAATTGATCAGTATAGCATTGGCTCAGCTTGCATCCACATACCTGACAGGTTCTTCGGATTACTGTCGATGACAGCACACAGAATGGAGGGAATGATCTCCAGCAAAAATAATATAAGGAGGATGGCGAGGATCAACCTCGACCGATTGTACATTGCCCACACGCGGAGCATCATGACGACTGCAGTCAAAGTCAGAGCTTGCGTTTGCTAGTTCAACTTGAACAACTCACGATCAGCTGCGCCAAGAAAGATATCATATGTCCACATATCGATTGTATACACTATTTCACCTTGGGAGCATCCGTGAATAGACCATACAAGGAAAGCCTGACTGCCAGCCAGCTCACAACTGATTCGTAGATCAGCTGTGTCGGAAACCCGCAAGTGTAGACAGAATACATACGTCTATGAGTACAGTTCAGTATGCTCACTAGTGATCTCAGTCGGAAGACACATACTTTTGTAGGGCCAGGTAAGAAGCTACTTCCCACTTGGGGTAAGGTCAACCTTCGATCAACATCATGGTTTGAATGAACATACAGAGGGAACAAGTTCTAATCAACCAGTTCGAGTTAGCATTCACCATATGACTGGCATCCCCGAATCATGCAGCATTCATAGACTTACATGAGATTTAAGAGACCAAGATAACGAACCTAGAAGAATAGCCAGTTACTTGAAGGTCGCGACAGTGTACTGGAAAGATACAGACGAAAATGAACAGCGTCGACACCCACGTCCAGGGTTTGCTCTGTGACCTCGTCAGGAATGCGCCGCCTTGAAAACAGTTGCTTACTGACCCAGATGTATCTGACCTGCGCAAAATCGAGGATGAGCAAACCCTTGTATATACTTTAGGATATGTATGAGCCATCATACCTCGTCCGGAAAAGTAAGGACTGATCATATACAAGTTGATACATCATGTTCATCGCAATAGAGCCTGTATAGCTTACCGTAATCGTACCCAACGGCAGTAAGGACAGCAACTGTGAAGAAGTGATAAGATTGTGATATTGATCACCGGGTCACTCCAACAAGCAAGGATGAACATACGAGTCGCGTAATTGCTCTGCTGAAGTCTAGTCAGTTCGTACTCCAGTTGAGAAGACATTGTCCTGAATCTTGGTGCACGGGGTGTGCGCTGACTATAGCAACTGCAGCGGAAAGGGGGAATACAAGACAGCGCTTTTCGGAATGGACAGATTGCCCATGACGAGTTTATAAGAGAACGAAATCCAGCAGAGATCGCGCAGAATAGCTTGGCGTCTGTTCTGTCTGGTCCCACTTTTCCACAGCAGGCCCTGGAACCGCCACAGGCACGACATTTTGGGACCGCACATTCCGAATCACACGATGCTTGCATCATACAGCCACGGGCGGGTGTCATCTACCACCTGCCATGACCGACGGCAACCCATAGAAAACATGGGTGCGGAAACTACTTTCACGGCTGATCAAACATCCTAGTCACCCATGGCTTGCACTGCACCAGCCGCTGATCGGACAAGAAAGGTGAGGCCAAGTGTCCCATTGACCATAGGAGGAATTGTGAAGGAGAGGTGCACGACGGTGAAATACAACGCAGGATACGATCACTTAGGCATAATACATATAAACCAGCGTGGTAACCATGCAAAGTCGGTGCGGGCCATTTATGCCCACTGCCCACGAGGATCGGACAAACCAAACTCAGAACCTGGGAATGTCATCCATGACTGGCAAGCTGGCAGCAGCTCTCCAACACTGGTTGGTTGAAAGCACTCCGAGCTATTAATATCATGAGTTGTCCGTCAACGTGCACAATCCTCCACGGATCACAAAGTGGACCGTGACACTCAAGTTTAGAATCTGAACACCGGTTGACAAGCCCCAATGCTGTGTGCGGTTAGAAAACGTTCCAGCCTATCCACGGGAGTCACGGACGCACTAAATATTCTGCCAGAGTTATAGCATCTCTTCCGACGATTTTCCGTTGACGTCGAAGTTCGTCAGGATAGCTTTACTTCCAAGCGTTCAGGACTGCATTCAAACCGCAACCAGTGTGGTGGCTGGTCTACCGCAAAGCATATACTTTCCGGCTTTCCATGGAATTAGTCTGGCCACTTACAAGCGGAAGCACTCTTCTACCTGAATGTCACACTTGCGCTCTTCAAGGTAGTCGGTCTTACCCGGCCGATTCACCATGCTCTTAGCATAAAGTTTATTTTACCACCAAGGTTCACCTTTTTGTGCCCCTGATGCATGCGGAATAACATCGACATGTCTAGCGAACGGTGAGGCCCCGCGTGGACTAACCCTCAACCCTATCCGATCCGATAAGGTACTGCATAAATCAGACAGGTCACAAAAAGCATAATGAGATTCTCGTCTCCAAAGAGGCATGGGCCAGCGCAGGAGACTCCAAATGGGCCGAGATGATCCAGGAGGTGAATTTTTGATATTCTCCCTGGATGGTAGTCACCCTCAAGCAGCGGGCGGACGCCCACACAATACCGTATTCAAAGTTTGGTACGTGCTCTTTGACGTCATATACTAAATGGGAGGACACTCCGATATCTCCGTACCCCTTCAAAATTCAGGCACGCTGCACCAACCAGGCAAAGAACTTGCCTTGTTTTCGAAAAGGACCCGTAGTCCCTTATAGAGGACTCTGCATAGGCACTAATGGACGCTCTATCTCCCTGTTCGCAATATGGATTACTTAAACTATGCATTATTTCCGTGGCGCAGGCTCAGGGTCAATGTTTGACGAAGATCATTTCGCGTGTACCGGAGCGCGGCGTAAAGTGGATTTTCCATCCTTCCGTTTGAAGTTCCTCCTCGTTGTGCGTGCTCATTCACGTTTTCTCCGTTTTCGTAGCTTCTGGCGCGGTATACTTATAGCCCGACGACAACATGCAAGCTTGGGCTCGCATTGTGCAGGGAGGGCTGGTTGTGCGAATCACTCACGAGTTGGGCAGGATCTAGATATTCCTGCTCGTTATTGATCTATTTACCCGCATTGAAGATCTATGTAACTAAATACTGCATATGATGTGAAGAGCCATATATCCGGAGTGGGTCATACTCTCCTACACTGCTGTCGTATCGAATTCTTCGATGTTCTCCAACCCCCCATTCCTCTCGATGTCCGCGAATGCGATCGTTGCGCCGTGGCCAGATGACGGCAGGCCAAACCCGGTGTCAATCTCCTCACCACATCTACCCTCAATATCACGTGCATACACCCCCCGTATGCTCAGAATGAACCGAGGTGTTAAAGCGAATATGGGCACATATTCCAGGATGAAGGATAGTACCATCCCCCATCCTTCCTTTGGAAACTTTCCCGAGGCAGTCAGCATGCCCGTGACGTTAAACAGAAAGATGCTGTGACAGAAAGGTACCGTTAGTCCGGCTTATCATCGGTTTGCTTGTGAGGGATGACAGCGGAGGATGCAGGAGGGAGACTGAAACAAGAACGCGTACGCAAAGAAGTAGAGTACACCCTCCTTGACGAGCAACTTCATGTACCGATCGATTCGCCATTGCTTTGTGGCAGAGTACGTTTGGAGCAACTCCCCCACGAATCGGGAGATCGCGAGGATGCACAACGCTGCGCCATGTGTGATTTGAAGAACGGCAGTCTCCTTCGTCCAGACAGGAATAGCTAGCACCATGCAGTATGAAAAGTTCAGTATTTGAACGTGAGGCGCTGTGCGACCGACAGGAGAGTAATGGCAGGAAAGTAACCAGTTTTCAGTATAGTAGTGTTGGCCCAGCTTTTATCTACGTACCTGACAGATTCTTCAGATTACTGTTGATGGCAGCAAAGATGATGGAAGGTATGATCTCCAGGAGAAACAACGTAAGGAGGACAGCGAGGATCAAGCTCGACCGATTATACATTGCCCACACGCGGAGCATCATGACGACTACATTCGCAGTCAGAGTGTGCATTTGCTGGTTGTAAAATGAACCGAGACTGACAATCGGCTGCACCAAGGAAGAGATCATACGTCCATGCATCAATCGCATACATTATTTCACCTTGGGAGTATCCGTGAATACAAGGAAAGCTCAACTTCCATCGAGCTCACAACTGTTTCACAGATCAGTTATGTCAGGAAGCTCTCCGACAAATGCAGATAGAATACCTACGTCTATGGGTACAACTCAGTATACTCGCTAGTCATCTGAGTCGGAAGACACGTACCTGTTGAGGGCCAGATAAAAAGCTACTCCCCACTGGGGATAGGTCAGCCTTCTGTCAGCCCCATGGTTTGAATAGACATACAGATCGAACAAGTTCTAAGGAGCCGGTTCGAGCTAGCATTCAATATATCTCACGAAACGTGCATGCACTCACACGAGATGAAAGAGGCCAATATAACGAACCTAGAAGAATAGTCAGTTGGTTGAACATAGTGACAGTGTAACTGGAACACGATACATACGAAAATAAACAGTGTCGACACCCGTGTCCAGCGCTTGCTCTGTGACTTTGTTAGGAATACGCCGCCTTGACAAACGATTGTTCGCTGACCCAGATGTATTGGACCTGGGTAAATCGCGGGTGAGTAAAGCCTTGTATATTGTTCGGATGATACGCTATGATACCTCATCCTGAAAAGTAAGGACTGATAATGTAGAAGTTGGTACATTTCATTAGAACAGAACCTATATATAGCTTACCGTAGTCGTATCCGACGGCAGTGAGGATAGCAACTGCGATAATATTGTGTCATTGATCTCCAAGAAGCGAGGATGAACATACGAGACGCATAGTTACACTGCTGAAGGGCAGTCAGCGCAAACTCTGTTTCGGAAGACATGGCCTCCATGGCTTAAGATGTGTGTGCACTAAGAGACAATGGTAACCGCAGCGGATAAGTTGAGGGTACTCGAGGGAGACACTGAAGCACAGCACCTTTGGAAAAGGGCAGACTGCCAGTGCCTATGATAAGAGAAAACGAAATTCGAAAGGGGCACGCGGATTACAAGCACTGCCTGTTCTGTGTGTCCTACAAGAGCCGCCACCTGGAACGTTTCCCAGCCGCACAATTAATGTTTACATCATGATGGAGCCACAGGGAAATGCGATCTACTCACCACCATTGTACCACCATATCGGAAACATCTTTCTGTGATAACTTTCTCGCAGACGATCAAATCACAGTCTCCTATGGTGTACAAATCGGCCCACAGGAAAGTCTTGAACTAGTGTCGCGTGAACCGCAAGACTCATGAACGATGCAGTGCGCGATACGGGTCACTTACGTTGACTCATAGGGCTGTTCCACCCAGACTGGCTGCTCCTTGTCGTCAAGGCACGTCCCGATTCACAAAGGAAACGTCCATGTCCAGCGCTGATGCATACGTCAAAACAGGCGCTGACTCGGAGATTTTCTCACAACAAATTTGCCAAGTGATTCCTTCCGCAATGATACGGGCAATCTAGAGGGGACATCGGGATTTCGGGTTTGCATGGAGCATTCTAAGTACTATAGAGATGTTAACGTGAGTCTCCCATATGTATACCAGACTAACCATCAAGGAATACTCGGCAGTCGTAGTTCTCAAGCCCGATTTGAAACACGACCGCAAGACTCCCCGACATGCACCGTCACCCTCCTAAGCTCGACCCAATCTTTGCTCTAGCTGATCCACAAACATGTCCGAATCGAAACCGCCATACTGGAGTTCACAACGTCTCTTCCAATCGTTCTCCATTAACGCCAAGGCAGCAGCCATCGAATTCGTCGGGACGACCTTTTTCTTCCTTCTCGGCCTAGGAGGCATCCAAGCCGCAACAGGCGAGTCGCTCCAAAGCGGGTCTACCATCGAGCATACGCTCTATATCGCGACGTCCATGGGGTTTTCTACCGCATCTTCAACCCAAATATCACATTGGCGGTCTTCCTCGTTGGCGCCGTCAGTCCCGTCCGATTTGTCTTGTTTGTATCGCCTAGATGGTCATCTGGTGGGGGTGATCGCTGCATCGGCGATTGTGTACGGTCTAACCCCCGGTCCGCTCCACACAGCATTCTTCACCTCAGCCCATGGGTATGCGGTAAATGCGCGTACAAAGAGGGAGTTTAGTGCAAAGAAGGCAATATAACGATGTTAAGGTTTACTGATGCATTCGTTGCCTGCCTACCAACTTTAATCTTATCGTGTCCTGACCTCACTGTCACGCGAACAAGGCGGCGACGCGTGCAGGTTCCGCAAGCGCATGATAAGCATCTTGATACTATCTCGATGCCCCTCTAGATTGCCCGTGTAATTGTGGAGGGGTATGACTCGGACTTGAACGGACTCTTGGCGAATCCTTCAGCGCTTCCCGACTTGCTGATTGGTGTCATTTCAGATGAATGATTTTTGTTGTGAGAAAAAGTCTCCGAGTCAGCGCCTGTTTTGACGTAGGCGTTAGCGCTGGACATGTAAGTTGCCTTTGACGAAAAGGAGCAGTCAGATGGAACGGCCTGAACCTGAGTCAACGTAAAGCAATCCGTACTGTATCGCGCACCGTCCATTCTGTCGTCCACTCTCCTCCACCGTTCGTCCTGCAGTTCATGATGCTGACTATATCTGAGGCCACTGGCAATTTGCACACCATGCACAGTGACGGACTCAAATGGTCAGAATTCAGATGTTTCCCACGCGGTATTAAGGCGGGCTGATGAACGTTCTGAACGCTTATATACCTGGCAGGTTCCACTGGGTGGCAGTTCTCCTTGGCGAGACACTGAACGGGCAGCACTTGTAATCTGTATGACCTCGAAGAAAATCTTGTTCCCTTATAAACGTTCTCCATGGCCAGTCTGCGCCGTCTTCGAATCTGCCTCTTATCCGCTGCAGTTGCCATTTCCTCTTAACGCACATCTCAAGCCATCAAGACCATGTCTTCTGAAATAGAGTCCGAAGTGCTAAGTAACCTTCAGCAGTGTAACTACGCGGCTCGTATGTTCATCCTCGCTTCTGGGAGGTTAACTTCACAGTATTATCACAGTTGCTGTCCTTAGTGTCGTCGGATACGATTACGGTAAGCTATAGAGTCTGTTTCCATGAAATGTACCAACTTGCACATTATTCAGTCCTTACTTTTCAGGATGAGGTATTGTAGCATATGGTCCCCACAATATACAAGGTTATACTCACCCACGATTTACCCAGGTCCAATACATCTGGGTCAGCGAACAATCGTTTGTCAATGCGGCGTATTCCTGACAAAGTCACAGAGCAAGCGCTGGACACGGGTGTCGACACTGTTTATTTTCGTCTGTATCGTGTTCCAGTTACACTGTCACTATGTTCAACCAACTGACTATTTTTCTAGGTTCGTTATCTTGGTCTCTTTCTTCTCGCGTGAGTCTGTGCATGCTGCATGAGATACGCTGAATGCTAGCTCGAACCGGCTCATTAGAACTTGTTCGATCCGTATGTTTATTCAAACTATGAGGCTGATAGAAGACTGATTCTATCCCAAGTGGGGAGTAGCTTCTTACCTGGCCCTCCAAAAGTACGTGTTTTCCGACTCACGTGACTAGCGAGTAGACTAAGCTGTACTCGTAGACGTTTGTGTTTCTCTGCATTTGTTGGAGAGCTTCCCGACACAACTGATCTGTGAGACAGTTGTGAGCTGACTGGAAGTGAAGCTTTCTCTGTATGTTCACGGATGCTCTCAAGGTGAAATAGTGTATGCGATTGGTACGTGGATGTATGATCTCTTCCTTGGTGCAGCCGATCGTGAGTTTTGGTTCTTTCCAACCAGAGAACGCAATCTCTGACTTTTACTGCAGTCGTCATGATCCACCGCGTATGGGCAATGTATGATCGGTCAAGATTGATCCTCGCCGTTCTCCTCGTATTATTCTCTGTGGAGATAATACCTTCCATCATCTTTGCTGCCATCAACAGTAATCTCGAGAATCTGTCGGGTACGTAAATGAAAGCTGAGCCAATGCTATACAGAACTGGTTGCTTTCCTGCTGATACCTCTCGTACAGCACCTCACGTTCAAGTACTGGACTCTTCATACTGCATAGTGCTACCTATTCCCGCTTGGACGAATGGGACTTCCGCTTTCCAACTCACGCATGGCGCAGCGATGTGCATCTTCGCGATCTTCCGATATGTGAAGGA
The DNA here is from genome assembly GCA_038088775.1 of Boletus barrowsii. Taxonomy (NCBI): domain Eukaryota; kingdom Fungi; phylum Basidiomycota; class Agaricomycetes; order Boletales; family Boletaceae; genus Boletus; species Boletus barrowsii. Next base: position 6,478 of record JBBPJP010000023.1, on the reverse strand, counting down.
GTTACTCCAAATGTACTCGGTGACAAAGCAGTGGCAAATCAATCGATACATGAAGTTGCTCGTCAAGGAGGGCGTACTCTACTTCTTTGTGTACGTTCTCGTTCCGAATTCCCTCTTGCATCCTCGGTTGCCATCCCTCATAGATATGCCGAACTAATGGTACATTTTTGTCATAGCATCGTTTTGTTTAACGTCATGGCCATGCTGACTGCCTCGGGAAAGTTTCCAATGGGAGGATTGGGGATGATAGTGACCTTCATCCTGGAATATGTGCCCATATTCACTTTAACACCCCGGTTCATCATGAACATACGGGAGTTAGATGCACACGATGTTGAGGGTAGATATGGTGAAGGGATCGACACCGGATTCGGCCTGTCGTTACCTAGCTGCGGAACAATCGTGTTCGCGAACGACGTTGAGCGGAGCGGGGGGTCGGAGAACATCGAAGAGACAACTCAGGGAGTGTAGTGGGTATTGGCTGCCAAAGCCCATCAGGCTTGTAATCTCGGTTTCACTTGTCTTCACATCACACGCAAGTATAGAGCTATCTGTGTGTACTATAGATCTGCAATGTTAACAGTGAGCAATATCTAGATTCTCCCCAAGTCGTAAGCGATGAACAACTACGGAGTGATTCGCACAATTATATTTGCCTGTATGATGCATGCATTGGGGTACATACCGCAGAAACGGAGCGAACGAAGGCAACGTGAATGAACGCACATAATGAGGAGGAAAATCCGGGGCACAGCTTGTAAAAATCCCCGATTAAACATACTTTATGCCGTGCTCTGGTACACGGCCGGGGTGATCAATGATCTCCGACCTTCCTCTCCTCGAGTGTACCACTCAGTTCACACTATGGAGTCCGGCAGTTCTATGGAGTCCCAGTGAGGTCGAGATGAGTCGCATGTGAGGTCACAAGAGAGGAGAGGTTACCAAGTGTTAAACCAACCGGCAAACCAGATAATGTCTCGCTTTTGGTGATATTAGTATACGATATTGGATATGTAGGTTTGGAGCACTCTACTATATATATGTAGAGATGTTGGCGTGAGTCTCTCATATTATACCGGACTAACCATCAAGGAGTACTTACGATGCAGCTCGTCCCAAGGCCCGGCAGTCGTAGTTCTCAAGCCCGATTTGAAACACGACCGCAAGACTCCACGACATGCACCGTCACCCTCCCAAGTTCGACCCAATCTTTGCTCTAACTGATCCACAAACATGTCCGAATCGAAACCACCATACTGGAGTTCACAACGTCTCTTCCAATCGTTCTCCATTGACGCCAAGGCAGCAGCCATCGAGTTCGTCGGGACGACCTTTTTCTTCCTTCTCGGCCTAGGAGGCATCCAAGCCGCAACAGGCGAGTCGCTCCAAAGCGGGTCTACCATCGAGCATACACTCTACATCGCGACGTCCATGGGGTTTAGTCTCCTCGTCACTGCTTGGATGTTCTACCGCGTCACGGGTGGACTGTTCAACCCAAACATCACCTTGGCGCTCTTCCTCGTTGGCGTCGTCAGTCCCGTCCGATTTGTCTTGTTTTGTATCGCCCAGATGGTGGGGGCGATCGCTGCATCGGCGATCGTGTACGGTCTAACCCCCGGTCCGCTCAGCGTCAAGTACGATCTTTGAGCTGACTTGCAAGCAGGGCATGGCTGATCGTTTTCATGCTTTTCTAGCACGTTTTTGCAGCAGGGGATAAATTCGGCGCAGGGCGTGTTCATAGAGATGTTCATCACGGCTGCATTGGTCCTCGCCGTACTCATGTTGGCCGCCGAGAAACATTCCGCCACACCGTTTGCTCCTGTAAAGTCTTTTCATCTGTTTTCGAGTCCGAGTAGCTGATGGTGGGTAATATAGATTGGCATCGGGCTGACGCTGTTCGTCGGGCACCTGTACGTTAACTACTTTGGCTAGAACTCAGGATACGAGACTCAGTTACCATGGACAGGTTCGCTGTTTTCTACACCGGCGCGTGCATGAACACCGCTCGTGCATTTGGTCCCGCAGTGGTCACCGGCTACGATTTTCCAGGACACTCCAAACATTGGGTGGTATGTCTTGTTGTCGCCAGACTTCGTGAGGTCATTTCGCCAACTTTTGTTCAGTATTGGGTTGGTCCGTTTCTGGGCTCTTTGCTCGCAGTGGCCTTTTATACGATACTTAAGTGGTCAGCCATAATCTCAGTACTGACCGTATTTCATGGTGATAACTTCTCATTCTTTACAGGATCAACTACCTGGAGTTGAACCCTGCGCAGGCATCGACCAGTGTAGAGGACTCCCCACCCACGCCAAATATTGCAACCGAAAGAGTCACAAGGGATACCGAGGCGTCTGGCAGTCCTGTGCCTCCCTCAGCTCCGAATGGGCAGCGCAGGTCATATGCAGAGTGAAATGTGCGCTATCAGCAGTCACTAGATGGCTTGAACTCAGCTGTGGGTTCTAGGCGACCTTGTAAAGTAGGAATGATATAGCTTGTTCGTCCTGGCATCCGGTTCTAGCGTTTTACGAAGTCTACTACAAGCTTCCTGAACTCATTGGGCCTGAAACGGAAGATCAGCATCAACGTCGCCAGGGGTACGCAGTCATGAATTCTTACATTTCTGCGTGTACTATACGCAGAGTCAACAGTTATAAGGGTGCAAAACGAGTAAACTTACTCCAATGTCCGGTATTAAGTTCTTCGATGGCACTCTCAGGGAAGAAATCCTTTATGAGTGGCTTGTTGTGTCGGTTGATGAATCTAGTACCATCAGAAACTCAATGTTCTTGTCGAGAGGTGCAACTTACTTGCTCTTCGACCCTTTAACGAATAGTGCATGTCCACCCCATGCTCGTTCACCGGGAACATAGGGAAATGATTCTATCTCAGGTCTCCCTTCTTTCAATATATCTATTGGTACCTTGAACTTAAATGGGGATTGACTAGCGTTTAGGTTAGTCAACAAAAATGCGCGGACACTGGGGTCCTGGAACACCAGTGAGTCTCCGAGGTGTAGTAGGTTTCGAGATGCATACCTTTTCATATTTCTCTAAAATTTCGTTTGCATCCTTACGAGAAGAAACGTTGCTGGCTTCAATTTCCTCCATGCCTTGGATATGCGAAACGGTTTCTGCAGACGCTTTGGCGCGTACGGGGGCAATGTCGGACACGACAAGATCCTTTAGTAGATCGGTGGGCGTTTCCGGGTCGAGAGCAAACGTCATAGCGACTTTTCCACCCCTTGTGAATAGGCATGAGACGACATGCACCCGGGGGGGCAGCAAACGTACATGGAATGTCCGAGAAGGGAAATATTCGATAAAGATAGTCTATGACAGAAATCAAGAACGTCTGCAGCCATGTGGGTATAAGTCATGGGTCGAACGTGCGGCGAAGAGCCGTGGTTACGGAGGTCCTGTACGACTTCATGTAATTCACAACGGAGGGGACTAATGATTGCGCACAAGAGCATATACAGGACGTTCGAGGTCACGGGCGAATGCTTTGGATAGGGATTGCCAATTCCGCTTGGATCCACTGTGAGACAGTACTTTCGATCAACTAGCTGTGGAGGAGAGGTGCAAAACAAGTTGCTCACAAAAATCCGTGAAGAATAACGAGGGGTCGTTCGGTCTTGTTGCCAATTAGTGGAATGTAGGCATCATGGTCCAACTCGACCGGAGATACTGTTAAGAACGCTCGACCTGTCGCTCCCGATCAGCTTGACACTAGGTAGGGTCTGCAGGAACTTCCTACCGGCTAGGCGCGTCTGAACGGACCGGCCAGATCCATTTACTGTATATCTGGCACTACGGGAGACCAGCGACAACATGGGTTAGTCCGTGTCAAAATGCAGACAGTCAAATGTGTGCTGCAAATGCGCTTCCCAAGTGATTGCCGGTTGAGTCGCCGATTCAGACGAGACGCGAAGTCTCCCGTCTTGTCGCGTCACTAATCAGTGACGTGTACTCTGAACTTTCTCGATTTTGCCGCAACGATGGTCTCTGTCACTGTATCGCCCTCTGGAAAGCCCATTTCCATCGCTCGTGGACTCCCCACTCAATTTGACATCCCGCAAAAAGACCTCCAGGACGCGACAGTAGGCGACGTCAAGGCAGCCATCGCCAAAAAATTCCCCAAAGTGAGTCCAACTTGGATTGGTTTCAATGTCGGCCCGGTATAACCTTGGCACGCCTTCCAGTTCTACCCCGCACGTCAAAAAATCACTCTCAAGGACAGCAAAAATGTTCTCAATGACGAGGTGACATTGGGCGACGCGGGGATCGCAGATGGAGGCGAGCTATCCGTCAAGGATATTGGCCACCAGATCAGCTGGAAGACAGTCTTTTTGATTGAATACGTGAGTCGGCGCGTCACGACGGTCCCTTTGTGAATACAAACTGACATGACCGGCAAGGCTGGCCCACTTTTGATACACCCCATATTCTACTACTTCCCTGAATACATTTGGGGCGGTCCAGTCTACCACAGCATGCTGCAACGGTCTGCATTCTCTGCAATTTTTCTTCATTTTATGCATTTATGCGACTCGTAGGTTCGTATATGCACTTGTTATGCTCCATTTTGCAAAGCGCGAGTTGGAAACACTCTTGTGCGTTATTCGTCCATATTCACTTCGCTGTGGCTGACTACTCACCAGCATCCACCGCTTTTCTCATGACACGATGCCAGTGAAGAATATTTTCAGAAAGTGAGCGCTTTCCATTGTCACACTGCAGGTCTCCGCTCATCGACTTGCATAGTTCATCCCATTATTACATTGGTAGTGGTGCGTACATCTTCTGTGATCTTAGTCAAGTTCGTAGTTCACGGTCGAAACGCATTTAGGGCTCTTTCTTGCACTGGCAATTTATGGTCCCCAGTATTCTGCGATGTCTCCTTATGTTCGTGGCACGTCCCGGGATGACCCTGTCTACATCTGGGCCTGTACCGCAATTTGGCTGGTCAGCTCTCTTCTCATCTTTCGTGGTTTCCGTCGTCTCACATCTCCTCGCAAACAAGTTCGCCGAGGTATCCAATCTGATTACCCACATCACGCTCCGCAACCTTCGTCCGGCTGGGTCCCGCAAGCGGGCTGTTCCCCAGGGATACGGTTTCTCGCTCGTATCTTTCCCAAACTACTTTTTCGAGAGTCTTGCTTGGTTCGCCATCGCCTTGATAACCGGTAGCTGGATCGGTGAGGTCTCTCCCTTCGTTTATACCTTTTCTAATGAACGAGCTAAAAGCCTATGGCTTCGTGATCGTGTCCACCGCGATAATGTACACTTGGGCCGCAAAGAAGCACGCAGCTTACAAGAAGGAATTCGGAAGTGCTTACCCCAAGGGGAGGAAGGCAATGTTCCCCTTCATTGCCTAAGGATGTTATCGCTACGAGTTGTTCATCATGGGGAAGTTGATGCTCATTTCTAGAGAATACAGATGGTACGAACACTGCTACGATCGACACCCTCTTAACCCATACCATGTATAACCCGTAACCCATACCAGTTTCAATTCCCAAATGTCATATTCCACCAAAAAAAAACCTATACTCTCTGATAACCCATATCCCCGGACCCATTTCCTTGCGAGGTGACCTGTATACGAGACAGACTTGTCAGCATGAGATGCAGCAGACATCAACTAAGAGGGTCAGAAGGGGGTGCCCGATGAAAATGGGTTAAACGGGCCATTTCGGCAGGAATCGTACGAAGACCGTCGTGAAAAAGCATCACTCGAGTGAAAATAATGGTACATTACTTACCGAACATACCTCGGCACAGCAGTCAAGATCCTCGAACCCGGTGATCTGCAAAAGATCATTAGTGAGCAATTGAAACTTTGATCTACCAGGAGAAAAGATCAGACAAGAAAGAAATACAGCCAGGAGGTGTCGTCAGACCACAGCTCATAAGAGTGCATCAGGCGGTAACTCCATGATAACATCATTTCAACATAAGACGGAAGAGTGACTGACCTGACAGTAAGGGGGCATGGTCGCGATGTAAGTAAAACCACCTAGAGAAAGGAGGGTTAACCAGTCAGCTTCTCGTTAGAGGGCATCGAATGAAGGTGGTCAGTCGATATATATAAAAAAGACAGCATGGGACAAAGAGTCCTCAGGGTAATTCTAGAGCAAAAAAAATACATCGTTCCACGAATATGTTGGAACCGAAAGCTCACCTATTTCCTTCTTTCCATCAGTAATTCAAGCCATTCCTGATACCGAGCGCAAGTCAGAGGGTCGTGAACATGGGGCGTGATGAGCAAGGTGATGAGGGTCAAAGAGGAAAGAAATATTTCATATTTCTCACACTTCGCTGTCGCTGACCAAAGGCATGAACACCAAACTTCAACATTCCAATGGCCATCTGCATTACTTGTGCACAGCCTATATCTCATCTCTACACCGTCTACGAGTCCGCTTACAACCTGCGCCTTGAACAATGTGTTCGTGTTGTCTAATTCCCTGAATGGT